>NW_006497138.1:3101001-3134605 GCF_000471905.2 Amborella trichopoda
AAACCTTTCTATCACATCGGGCCTCTGTCGCAAGAGGCTCGACATGTCGAGGAGGAGTCCATAAGGCTGCCACCTCCCACACACGTACTAGAGCTCGTGGTACTTCCACTAGGGCCACACTTAGTGGCAATCCTCAGGCTGCCTCGAACCATTGTCCGGGCTCGAGTCATTTTGAACCTGGCCCTGTGTATCTGTTGCATATGCATTGCACTGCTTGGGGCAGCCCTGTTGCTACATTTACTTGAGTACACGAGAGATGACACCCTCGTCGCCTACTCACTCTGTGAGAGGTGGTCACAAGGCCATTACCTCACAAACACATGCTTGTGGTATTCGGCCTCCTTAGGCCCGACCTATTGCTCAAGCCTGGGTTGACCCCCTTGTCACCCTGAACTCCTCTGCAAAGAGTGCACACTTGCCACCTCCACAAACTGCCTCGAGCTCCCGACTGAAAGGTCATTGACAGTTGTCTGCTCCCCTGTTTGTCCTTCTCCCTCGATCCAACCACTCAAGACCTGCTACTCGAAGTCCTTGCCTAAGAGTACCCTCTTCAGACCAGCCCTACCTTTGGATCTCACAAAAGAGCTTGGGGGAAGACTCCCATTGGTGATGAAGTCTTCCACCCCCCGTCTCTCCCCAAGCCAAGACAGAAGCTTGAGCTGACTCCTGTTTCTAGCCCGCATCCCTTGCCTCACCTCATGAAGACGACCCACTCATGGTTGAAGAAGGCGAACCATTCACAATTACGGCCCCAGTCTCAATTCGAGAGGGAAGTATACTAGAGCTTGAGAGCCAAACATGACTAAGGCATGCGAATAATACCGATAGAAGAACCCAAGGAACTCGGGGCAAGCAACCCTGCTGATCTTCTGGTTGCGAACACCTTTTATCCACAACAAGTCGTAGCAGAACCTGAGGTGGAAGATCAAGAATTTTGCATCTGATCTAATCTTCAAAGCTGTCCCGATAGAGAGCCTCCTTGAGCATCATGGCAAACTTCAAACCCCATCATCAAACAGGAAAAGCATTCGAAGCTCTAGTAATGTTCATCCTAATTCTCTGGGAAATCAACAGAAAGGAATGATCAGTGCTGCTGTCACTGTATCAGACCCCAAGAAGACCTCACCTCAAACTCTAGATTTCTCTAAGGGGATGAACCCTGCAAATACACAGGGGACATCTTAAGCAAGACAACAGAAACCCCAGTCCTACAACAAGGTGCCACCACCTCAGAACCTATACGGAAAGAACCTATACAGAAAGGACTACTAGGCAGAGTAGAAAAAGAAAGTCTACAACTTCGATAGGGAATGGGTCATCACCCTACTCGAAATGTTGATTGAGCAACAAATGATCATCTTTCCAGAGATGAAAAGGCTAGAAGATGCTGATTTTATCACCCATAAGAATTATTGCACCTATCATAGAATGCTGGAGCACCCTGTTCAGGACAGCTTCACTCTCAAGGATCGCATTGAGGCTTTAATCCAGAAGGGGCAGATACAGCTAGATAGTCTCAAGAAGACATTCGGGGTAGCTGAAGCATCTCACGTGGTGATAGTATAAGCAGAATACATAGGGTTGTAGTTATAAGGTCCATTTTTAGGGTTATTGAGGCCAATTTTTCCAAAACTATTTCTAGGTCTGCACTGCCTTAAACTCGTCGGATTGCGATAAAACTTGGTAGGTGTTCTTATGAGATTCTTAAGCAAGATCTTGGACCTTCTTAGGCCATTTTAAGACTTTTGGAAATTGCACTTCTAGATCAGGACTTATTGTCCTACGGCTTCCGTAGTCCATAGGCATTTTAGTACCTGTGGACGTAGGTCACGAATGCTCTCTCCATATTCACATCGAGGATACAAGTGTTGAAGAATACCCTCAAATAGCTTTCCATGCCGAATGTTGCGCTTTGAGAGAAGTGAGAAGCACAACATTCGGAATCAAAATTGTCCTTCGACTTTAGTTTTCTTCTTGGCCACCGGATCACACGAACACCAAAGGGATACTCGTGTGATGCTTCTTCCCGGAGGGGTGACTAAGGTGCTCAAACATTTAGGGGCCTTGTTTAAGGGCTTGTAGACCCAGATGTGGAGACTCTTGGAGGGAGAAGAGACGTTGAGGGATGTGTCTAAAGTCCTCACCCTTGTTAGATGTTTGAGGGATGATTTTAAAGTCTACACCTTGTCGGGCGTATTTATTGCATTGTTTGCTACTACACCAGGTTTGCTTTGACAAGCAGGGTACCTCTGTGGGGGCCATCTTGTCGAGTTCAGTTAGGGGCTTTTTGTTGGACTGTCCCGAACATCTGGTTCGGTCAGGGAAGGGTTTGACGAGGCAGCCTTGAAAGGGCTCTACCCTGGTTGCTGTGGGAAGGTATTGACCTGATTTGACAGTTTCTTGCCTTTGAGGGGTCATTTGACAGTCTCCACCCTATTGGACGTATTGATGGCGTTGTTTGCTGCTACACCAAGTTTGCTTGACCATGTTTGAAAGTTTCTTGCCCGTGAGGGATCTTGAGGGATGATTTTAAAGTCTACACCCCGTTGGAAATACTGACAACATTGTTTGATGCTACACCAGGTTTTCTTGATCTGGTTAGACAGTTCCTTGCCCTTTTGGGAAATGGTGAGGGATGATTTTAAAGTCTACACCTCGTTGGATGTATTGATGGCATTTTTTGCTACTACACAGGTTTGCTTGACTTGGTTTGACAATTTCTTGCCTGTGAGAGATGGTAAGGGATGATTTTAAAGTCTACACCCCATTGGACATATTGGTGGTGTTGTTTGCTGCTACATCAGGTTTTCTTGACCTGGTGTAAAAGTTTTTTGCTTGTGAACTTCTTGTCTTTGGGTCTCGATAATAAGGTATTCTGATTATTTCTTGAAGTGTCAGTTGAAGTCACCTGTGGAGGCGAATGCTGCAGCAACCTGCTTATTGGTCCAAGTGCTCTTTTGGGTTTTCACTTGGACTGAGGGAAGTGGTGCCGTAAAGATGATTTTCACGAACTTCCCTTTTATTAAGCTCTTTTGCCCATGACCTGAAGGCCTTGTCTATCCTTTTTCCAGTTTTGCTCACACTACCCTTTCGGGTTTTCATCGTGGCTTTTATTTTATGGAACACTCTTACTCATGGTTTCGTGACCATGCCCGTCTTTCATTTTTACTCATGGTGCCATTTCAGGTTTTCAACAAGCCCATTTTTTTTTGTGGGGGCATGTTTAAGGGCATGCCTCCAGGACCTGGGCTATAGGTTGGGTCATATAGCTTCGATCATTGTGCAGAGCAATTTAATGTCATGCGGCCAGGACGTGGGCTACAATTTAAGGTCATGCAACTGGTCTGTGGAGGCCATAGAATGAGTATGATGGTGGCTTGACTCACTTAGGGGAGATGGCACGAGTCTGTCTATGTACGATGTGTGGTGTTTGTGTGGAAGATGGATAATGGGTACCCACTACCTGACGGTGAGTATGGATGATGGAATGGCTCACTGTGGTTTCTTGAGCGTGGGTATCACTCACTTTGGAATGTTGTAAGTTATAAAGGCAATGAGGATGGACTCACTGGGGAGAAAGTGAAGGTGGTATGTAAATGCGTGCGCGGATCGGCTGGCTAGAGGAGGCATGCGTAGAAATGCATGCAGAAGGCGTGCAAGCAATGGAAGGGGGAACACGTGTGTGGAGGCATGTTTAAGGTCACGCCATAGGCACCTAGGCTACGATTTTAGGGTTGTATAGCCTCGACCATTGTGTGGAGTACTTTAATGTCATGCAGCCAGAACGTGTGCTACAGTTTAGGGTCTTGCAACTAGACTTTGTCTAAAGTAGTTTAACGTCATGCGGCTAAGACGTGTGTTACAGTTTAGGGTTGTGCAACTGGACTATGGTATGAAGATGTTTAAAGTCATGTGGCTAGAACAGGTGCAGTTAGGTGCCTCGATCTCGCCTTTCGGATATATATGATTTGGTGCCACATATCTTGGGTCTCTAGCGAACCCTAGATATGAGATCGCTCTCTCAGAAGCTTGCTCGAGAGCAAGGGCAAGTATACCAACTAATGAGAGAGGAATTGAAGGTGAGTTCGGAACTTACTCTGGCTGGCTCACATGGGCGCCCTCTTAGATCATGAAAAAAGTCCCCCGGCTGATTTAGCTGGTTCGGAATCGCCTCCCTTGACTTGCAATCCTCTTGTTTTCTTCACAACACTTCTATGCTTAATTTGTGAGACAAGTGGGTCACAGAGACCCACCCTTGTCTTAGGGCACTGTACATTCATATGAGAGGGCGATCAACGTAAGGTTCAAATAATGATAGAAAAAGGTAAAAAAACTTAACGAAGAGGCGAGACTAGCATGGAAGCTGGGAAGCCATTGACTCGAAGTGGTAGCATGACGAACATAGTCTTTAGGACCAACACGGCAGCAATACTACCCGAAACCAAGATCGACGTGGCGATGCTAGGCTAAGTCTACCCTCAGTCAAGTGATAAGAGAAAAGATAGTGAAAAGAAGACACAAGACAGCAGAGAGATGGGGTCCCGATTGTGCTAAGCATTGACACTCACGACCGTGGAGTAGCAGTGTCGTGGCCCTTGGGCGGTGCTCTACACTACTGCTCATGGTTAGAGAGTGAGAAATGAACTATGGATGATGCTAGGCATCGCTGTTGGCAACATAAGGAGACAACATGCCCCAGCATAGGCCATGGTAGTCTCTGATCAAGCGTGCGACGATAGTCGTTTCAAAAGCACATGACTGTAATCCTCATGAGGCGCATGGCGATAGGCATAGGATGCAAGATGGACGACGATAAGCACAAAATAAGTGAAGGAAACTCGCAAATGGCGATAGGCATTGCAGAGGTCTCTAATGAGCGGCGATGGGTATCGCCGTCTACTATAGACGTGCAATGGGGAAGGACCCCTGCTGGTCGCAGCAAGTTTTTCCGTTTGGGTTCTTCACTAAGACGTCAAAACTACATCTATGGACGGCGATAGACAATGCCATTTACAGGTCTCACTAGAAGAGGGAGATTGAAGAACATAAAGAGAAGGAGACTCGCCCATGGCGATGGCATTGCCATGGGCGACCTGTGCGATCTCAAGGGAGGCATGCACGACACTGCCTGCGAGGAACTTAGATGGAGAAGAGGGAGAAGAGAGGAGAGAAGAGGGAGAGAAGAAGAAGAAGAAAAGAAGAGAGAGAAGATTTACCTCAAACCTAGGGGTATCGATTAAAATTTTCTCTCACCTCACTCTCTCTCTCTCGAATGTGACCCAACAAGGAGAAGAAATATAAACTTGTATTAAGTAAAAACTCTCTTTTGTCAAGGTTGAGTCCTCTAGTGTGTACAATGATGGTATGTGTATATAGAATTTGCCCCAAACATGGGTGGATGATCAAAAGTAACCCTAATTGTTTAAAATTAAGATTAAATTGAATTAAAAGAAATTAGAAAATAGGGTGAAAACTGATACATTTGCCCCTTCGTTACAATTCATGAAATTAAAAAATAGTCCCTATGTTGCCCTAAAACTTGCGTGATCTTGCATGGATGATCCGCGGTCATTTTGATGCCTGGTTGATCGTAAGATGATTGTTTTCTTGTAGGGCTCAGCATGGCGATCGATTTGATACTAATTTCGAGCCATGGATTATGTTTTTAGTGCACGATCATGTGACTTGAAATTTGAATAGATCTTGAAACTTTAGATCGATAGTATACTCGTTCCTTGATGTTTTTCAGTGGTTTCTTTGTCGAAATACATTGAACATGCTGTTACGATTGCGGGGCAACAAACGCAGCTCGATTCCATACTCGAACGAAGATTTTGCAACTTTGGAATTTTTGCAAGAATCTGGAATTCCAGCGATGGGATTTACAGTCACTTCATCGACTTCATGTGCAGAATCCAACCGTTCATCATGTACGGGGTTTGGGTTAGTGATAGCCTGAGACCTTACACACACTATGGAATTAGTTTCATGTGGATCAAGTCATGAGTGGCATGATCTAGTTGCTCAAGCGAGGCACAATGCTATTGAATTTTCTGCACTTTCTTCATGGATTAGTAACTTCTCTCTAGCTTTCTTCGTGCTCGGGTATCGTCACGGGGCATGCCACATATCGAATCGCTCTTCTTAGCTAGAATATGCTCACCGAATTTGAATGCGATCCGACTTGGGATGGATGATATATGAGCATCAAAATTCACTGTTCGTGATTGCCCCTTCCATGGTGTGGAGTTGCAAAGTGGCCGCATGAGAATAGCGTCTGACCCCTCCTGTTTCACTCTTTTGCCTATAACTTATTCTTGGAGTGTCCGTTCGGGTTGAAATTTGATCCCTAGGGGTTTTCAATCGTGACGGATCCAATGGTGGTGGTCCCACAGCAATTTGAGACATCAAAAATTTAGCTCTAGTTATAGGGGTCGTTTCATGGTGCTAAAGGCCGATTCTACCAGAACTGTTTCTCAATCTGCACTACCTTAGTGATGTCAGAATGCGACAAAACTTCGTAGGGGACTTTTGAGAGAACTTATGAAGATCTTAGTCGTTTTCAAGGCTATTATGAGACTGTCAAAATTTCCACTGTGTGCAGCGGGGGCCCCATGTTGATAAAAAATACCTTCCAACAGCATGCCCCGCCAAATTTTATGCTTCGAGAGAATCGAGAAGTACAATCATTTGGGAAGTTTGAGGGATCTTTTCAAAGTCCTCACGCTCAAGGGACTACCAGGCCTTTTTTGAAGGACAAATGCTATGAACATTTGGTCGGCACTGTTCACTGCTACACCAGGTTTCCTTTTGATGCTCAAGGTGTCTTTGTAGGTCCCGTCTAGCGCGTCCAATCGGGGGCTTCTTGCCAGTCCCAAAAGTCTGGTCCCATGTAGGCTAAGGGGTTTTGGTGAGGCATACCCTGAAGCCTATGGCAGGTTAGACCTTGGCTTCGTCAGTTTCTTACCTTCGTGATGGTCCTTATCATTTTCAGAGGGATCTTTTGGTCATCATCGTCACCCTCAAGGACTCTTGTTGCCATTGAACTGGGGAGATCTTATGCGGCTCTCACTCCCTGATGAGCCATATCGTTGGGAGATCTTATGCGACTTTTACTCCTTGATGAGCCATGTCGTTGGGAGATCTTATGTGGTTCTCACTCCCTGATGAGCCATGTCTTTGAAATATGGGGGGGGGGGGATCTTATGCGTCTCTCACCCTCTGATGAGCTATCTTGAAGTGTGGGAGATCTTATGCGGCTCTCACTCCCTGACAAGCCATCTGGTGTTGCTATTGGATGTTGGCTTTTGAGGATTTTGGGTAGACCTCATTAGCTAGAATTGTGACTCTTTGAAAATTGAATGTCGGCTGAGGCTGTGGTCGTGCGTCAGCCGGTTTTGTCGATCCAAGTGCCCTTTTGTGTGTTTTCACTTGAACAGGGGAACTGGCACCGTGAAGAAGATTTCCACCAACTTTTGTTATTTTTAAGCTCTTAGAACCATGACCTCGTGGTCATGTGCACCCTTTTCGACCGTTTTTTCTCACGATGCCCTTTTTGGGGCTGTCACCATGCCTAAATTTTGTTTTTCACAAAACTCTTTTACACATAGTTTTGTGACCAAACCTGTCTGTCACTTTTACTCATGCCATTCCCTTGTCTAGGAGTACACCAAACTTGTTTTTCCATGTGAAGGCATAGTTAGAGTCGTGCTTTCGAGACCTGCGCGAAGCCTTTTAGCGTCATGCCGTCAAGACGTGTACTATAGTTTTAGGGTCATACAGCTGGACCGCAGTGGTGATGGAAGGCAATTTGTGGAGGCCATAAAGTGAGTTTAGTGATGACTTTGACCCACTTGGGAAGATGGCATGAAGTTTCCATGTAAAGAGTTGATGATGAATGGATGGTGGGTGAAGAATGGTGACCCACTAGCTGATGACTAGTATGGCTTGTAGAAGGGTTCGCCGTTTGGTGAGCATGGGTAAGACTCATTGGGAGACAAGATGGTAATGGTGATGAAGGTGGTACACGTACATGAATGGGCCGGCTATGGAAGACATGCGTGAAGATGCAAGTAAAGGGTGTGTGCACGTATGTGGGGGCATCTGAAGGTCATACCTCCTAGACCTGTGCAAAGCAGTTTAACATCATGCGACCAGGACGTGCACTATGGTTTAAGGTCATACAGTTGGACCATGGCTATGCAGTTTAAAGTCATGCAACTAGGACCATGCAGTTTAAGGTCGTGTAACTAGACCACCATTACAGTTTAAGATCATATAGTTTGGAACATGACTGTGCAGTTTACAACATGGATCATGGTTGTGCAGTTTAAGGTCATGCAATACAGACCATGGCTGTGCAGTTTAAGGTCATGTAATGCAGACCATGGCTGTGCAGTTTAATGTCATGCAATGAGAACCATGGTTGTGCGATTTAAGGTCATGCAATACAGACCGTGGCTGTGCAGTTTAAGGTCATGCCATGCGGACCATGGCTGTGCAGTTTAAGGTCATGCAATGTGGACCATGACTGTATAGTTTAAGGTCATGCAATGCGAACCATGAGTGTGCAGTTTAAGGTCATGCAATGTGGACTGTGGTTGTACAGTTTTGAGTCATGAAACAAGGACTATGCAGTTTAAGGTCGTGCAATTAGATCATCGCTACAATTTAAGGTCATATAGTTTGGACCACCGCTACAATTTAATGTCATATCGTTTGGACCGTGCAATTTAGGGTCATGCATCTAGATCGTGGTGTGGTAAGGGAATGCGACTTCATGGGGAATAGAGCCGTCATCGAAGGCTGGACTCGCAAAGGAGTGAGGCTATAATGCAGGGAATGAGGTTCCTGAGAGCACTGGGAGATGGTCCAGATGGGAGTTCCATGGCATGCGCGTGGTATTAAGTGTTGGATGGCGCACGCTGCATTACATCCCTTGGTGAAGCTTGCGGCAGTAGCCCTTGGCAAAACGTGCGGCGATAACTCTTTTGACTAAGGCGTGCGGTGATGGCCCTTGACGAAGGCACGCGACGATAGTTCTTTGGGTTAAGGGTGTAGCGATAACCCTTTCGAGTCTTGGGCTTGACCCGCCCTGTCTTGGTCTC
This sequence comes from Amborella trichopoda, assembly GCF_000471905.2. The sequence continues at coordinate 3,110,109 of NW_006497138.1, forward strand.
ATCATCTTTAGAGACTGAGGACTGGTTTGTCATTTTGTGCTTGTCGAGGCAATTCACGGCACTGCAGGGTATAAAAGGGGGAAAACCCCTTCTACTATGGTAAATCAGTAGCAGGTTTTTAGAGAGAGGGGGCCCAAAGCTTTTGGCGAAGGTTTTTAAGCGAGAACTCCCCGTTCAAAATTTGCAGAGACAAGCAGTTAGGAGCTTTTCTAGCGAGCTTTATGAGGTCGTAAAGCTTCATGTTGTGATTGTGAACCTCTTCAAGAAGTGCTGAGGCTTCTTGAGCATGGAACAGGGTTTCTTGAGACCTTAACAAGATTTACAGAGGTGCCTTGCTGGGGTTCGAGGGCTTCTTTGCTCGTTCTGTTGTTGAAGGGGAGGTGACAGAGAGTTCAGAGGGCTCTTGCCAATCCTCTGGTCATTAGAGGAGAAGAAGGAGGGGTTGCATTGAGCTCATTGGAAACTTAGTGGAATTTCGATGAGTTTTGATGAATAGCTGAAGTGGGAATTCAGGGAAAAGGGAAGGCTGCGAGGTTACAGGGAAGCTTCTAGGGATTTTCGGTGGTCCTCTGAATTTCTGATAACGAGTGGAGGGCGGAGAAGGGTCTTTTCGATGGATGGGAGTGGATTCTTGACAAGGAGGGGAAATGCCAATGGGAACTCGAAGGGTTGTGGGACTGTAACGGTCGAAGAGACGAATGGTCGCCAGACGGCGAATGGTCGTCCTCCTCTTGCACGGTGCTAGGCCACGTCGCAAGTGTCTGGCGGCATGCCTAGAATTCAAGGGACGCACGTGCGATGTCTGTTTACAGCTGGAGCGAGGCATTAATACGCCTTGATCGTGGGATGGCGATAGCCCTCGGTTGATTGCGAGGCAACCATTCCCTCCTGGTGGCAGATGGCGATAGTACTACCTTTAGCTGCGAGACGGTGATAGCATCTTAGTGGGTAGACAACGATAGTCCTGCCCTAGTGAGCGCAGTTTCTTCCTGGCTGCCTAGCGTCCTGTGCTTTTGTTCTAATGGCTAAGTCTTCAGGGCCCATTATAGACATGAAGAACCTCTCGCGAGAAGGGGAGCTTGGTATTGATGCATTCACCGACGAGAACTTGGTGAGAGGTGAGACAATCTGGGTCACCAGAGCCGAGCTTAGGTGGCCTTTGAGCATCACTTTTGTGAGCACCCTCGTCCAGTTGGTGACGAGGGAAGATAATGACAACAACGTGAGTGTAGAGAAAGGGGTAGGCCTCCTGCACTGTCTACATCGTAACGTAGCCTCTAATGGGAGCTTGCTGACTCTAGGCAAGCGAATGATAGAAACCCTGGGCATGAAGTGGTCTTCTTCCGATCTACGAGTACAAGGGGAACACCAGTAACTAAAGGGGTACTCCTCGTGGACCATGAAGGTGTTGCGGCATTTCAGGGATGCTTTGAGGCAGACTTTTTTTTGGCTGCCCTTCAGCACTCAGCAAGCTACTATAACCGTTGCTCAAAAAAGTTCAAAGTCTTGTTAAAGACCTGGAGCCATGTTAGCAGCACATGGCTACTTGGTCACGGGGAGGCAGGGATTTTGCTAAGGGACCTGCACTTCGTTGGTGGCCTATTGCTCTTGGGTGCCATGTATGATGAGTTTATTCCCCCAAACTCAGTTATTTCTTAAGGAGAGAAGATGGGTAAGGAAGCCCCGCCGGATGGGCTTCAAGAATTGTTCGTGATATACCAGTGACTTTATGAAGAGCCCAAAAGTGGGCGAGTCACTTTCACCAAATGGGTGAGGTTCTTCTATGGTAGCTGTACAGATGAAGTTGGTCCGTTGCCGAGAAAAGGAGAGAAATGTTTTTGTGATGCTCAAAGAGAATGAGCACATCTTCCTGGAGGCTTACTTAGTGATCTTCCTATGCAAATTTTCCCTGCAAGGAGGGACAAACATCATTCGTCAGAGCACATTCTACGTGGCCTGTGACATGGTGCAGGGGAAGGAGTATGCGCTAGCACAACCTGTTCTGTACAGTGTTTATCATGGTCTGAGAGCCATTTCCAGGGGAAGACCGTATAAAGGGGAGGTAGGAGGGAACGACGTAAAAGATGGCGGGGCCTTCCCAGGAGATTTCAAGACTCCTTTCCCAGTCCATTACGTGTATGGCTAGCTTGGGGCATGTTTTCGAGAGACATATCTCAAAACCCGAGAGTTGGAGGACATCATGTGCCCATTTTTGCTGAAGATTGCTGAGCAGAGGGTGGTTTTTCATACCCTTGGCCATGCATGCAGCTTGTTCTTCAATGATCACCTCCACATGACCTGGGTGGCATTCCCAGTTGGAGGTCTCACAGATCGCTCGTATGTGGACGAGTTGGGCCACCACCTGGATGGTGACTTCACCAGCCCAAAAGAATTGATGTTTATGTTGAGTATGAGAGGCAGAGTTCTTGCCTATCGCACTGTCCATGGTGCGAAGCTTGAGGGCTACTTTCCTCATCGGTTCACCTGGCAGCATGGGCTGGATCAGGGTTGTTAGTTCTCCATATTCTTTGAGAAGCAGCATAGCAGGGCAGCCTGCTGGATGAAGGAGGAGTTGGGAACCCTAAGGGAGATTTGGCTCCTGAGGCACATTCGCACCACCTGGGCCACATGTTTGGAGGTCACCAAGGTCAATAAGTATGTGCTGCCCCATTTTGGCAGGACGGTACAGGTCATCAAGGCCCACGAGCACCAGTGGCGGATCACGAACAAGGGGTATTGGGCAGCCGCTGGAGACAAGATACCAGGCAATGGAAGATCGAAATGACCCCTCCATTAGACGAAATTTTTACCCTGGGCTTCCCTCATGACTGGCACATGGTCAGGCGGCCTCACCAGACTATCATGGGTGAGTCCTTGCCAAGGTTTCTCAACATGGAGAAGGAGACAGAGAGTATTTTTGACCACCTCTCTGCTATCTTCAAATGGAAGGAAGGCCGTAAAGTCCCAGGGTATGAAGGACTTCCAGTCCAGGATTTGAATAAGATGATAGGGAGAGGCATTCATAGAAAGTTAGCCGCCAGTTCTTCCAACTCTGGCACCTCGAAGGGTGCTACTTCTGAGCTGGTAAGAGAGAAGAAGAGAAAGCGGGTTGCTGAACCCGAGCCAGTGAACAGAAAGAAGAAAAAGCAAGTTGTTGTGCCCGAGCTGGTGAAGAAGAAAAAACAGGCTGCTGCGCCTGATCCGACGAAAGGAAAGGAGAAAAAGTGGACAGTCCCAACGACTCCTCGTGCCCCAGTCCAGAAGGCAATCAAGGCCTCGGGGCTTAAAGGGCGTAAGGTCCCAGTGACTCGTGAGCTAAGAGATGGCTCCTCACCCTCGGCTACCTTAGAAGGTTGTGCGTCTCCTACCATTTTCCTGTCACCCTCTGCTCTCGAGGTTTCACCTTCTCCTTCTCCTGAGCCATCTCCTGGCCCTTCAGGGGTTCAAGCTGGTGCCTCAGAGCCTATTGCTCAGATTGAAATTGCTTCGGACCAGGCATCAGTGTTTGTGGCTGAAGGGGAGGGCTCAGCCCCGATGGAAGTGAATGGGGCTAATGAGGCTGGTCTTGATGAGGCTGGTCCTGATGAGGTAGTGGAGGCAGAAAAAGGCCTCTGGAATTCTTACAGTCATCGTGCCTGTCGAGGAAAGGGAAACCCTAATAGAGGTTGTGCTAATAGAAGAGGATGAAGCCCCAAGAGCTGAAGAGGGCCATCCGAGCAGCAAGCGGTGGATGCTTCGAGTTATAGATCCGCGGGGGGGGCAGAAGCAGGACACCCTAAGAGATCAAGCTTGCAGGGCCCTGAGACAGCACCCGAGACTATAGAGGAGGCAGGCGTCATGGGAAAACCTGTTGCTGAAATGATCATTGTGGAATACAAGAGTGAAGAAGGAGCGGGAGAGGGTGTCGAACCTCCCGAGGTGGAGATGGTTCAAGAAGAGGGGACACAGGGAGAGGTCGCTGCTGTGAGCGAGGAGACTACGTAGGTGCAGCCTTAGGCTGAGGTAGTGGCTCTAAGCGAGAAGACCAGCCCTGCCTCAACTATGGTTGTGGTTCTTGCAGAGGACGAGGAGACGGTGTCTGGGCATGAAAGGATCAAGCCCGATGTAGTCATAACCGAGGGTCTGGGAGAGAAAGTCGTTGCCGAGGTATTTATTGAGCAGCCTGAGGTGACCCTTGAATCTGAGGAACCTGAGACCTTGGTTGTAGCTAGGGGTCCTTCCTTTATGATTGCTCCTGTTGTATTGCCCAGGAGTCCTTCCTTACTTTGACAGTGTTGTCAATGAGCCAGAGGAATGGACGGTGAAAGCCCGGTGAGATGAAGCAATTGCACAGCGACTGGAAAGTTCGTGGTTGCTCCCTTTGGAGTCTTCTCTTCTACACTACCATGAATTGGTAAACATTCAATCGCAGTAGTTGGATGTTGTAGAATCCCAGAGATTAGGCTTTGTTGTTGGAGGCCATCACCCGCCAGTGCAAGGTGACGGCTCTAAGGGTAGAGATATTAGAGCTGATGCAGAAGCTTAACAAGCTAGAGAAGGAGACTGCGGTTTGAGAGGCAAAGGATAAAGTGTTTTTGTATGACACTTTGGCCCTCCAATTTCTTTGGGAGAAATGTCCACCTTGATGAAGCACGAGGCAGGGCTGGTAGCAAAGCGGACGAATGAGATTGGATGGGAGAAAACATCGGCTGCAACTTACAACGGAAAGATCAATGAAGCAATTGATCAATTTTATGACGCCTTCTTTCTCTTTTTCTTTTTATTCACTATCATTATAGGGAAGAGAAACTTGTAATTCCCTCTTGACTTGTAAATGAAAAAATTATTTTTGCTTTTCATTCTATATCATTGCTTCCTCCCTTTCATGGTTTGAGATAAGAAAAAATAGCCTACTCCTTGCTTCGTTTTGTGGCAACCTGTTGTGGCTCCAATGACCTCGAATTGGGGAGAAGTTTCTTCCTCACCCCTTAATGTTTGATTGAAGAGGGGCTCATAATTCATAGTTCTTTTGATTTGATGAGCTTGCTTGCTGTAAATGCTCTACGTCTGGGGGAGCTTTGGCTTCGATTCGAGGTGCATTGGTCGTGAGCTCGTCATAGGTCTTAGTCTCAGGGACAAACCCTTTTAAGTGCTTTGAAGCAATGCACATGACCTTCATTTGGTTCTGAAGGTTACGAACCTCGCTTCTCATCTCTGCCATGGGGTCTTGTTACTGGGAGCTAGGGGGATGACTCTTATCTGCTTGTACTTCTTCAACAACCCTAGAGAAGTGTGGGACCTTCTTTTGGCTGTTGATGATCCCCTCGTTCAAGGAGGATGGAACCTGGAGTACCCTCCTGGGTGGTTGGTATGCCAGTTTTACTTCTAAAAGAGCAATGGGGACATGCAGGACCTTTTGTTGGTCTGATGTATATATTACTCTTGGCGCTGAAAGGTCTACATTTGGGGCTTCCTCGGGCTCAGGAGTTACTTCTACTTCGTCATTTTGTTCTAGCGAATTAAAAGTAGAGGGGGAAGAATTGTCTTCGAGAGAGGTTACCATGACCTCAAAGAGGTGGCAAGGTATGCTTGGGTGGATAGGGGTCAAAGGGAGGATCTTGCCCTGTATTTCCTCCTCTTTGAACATTTCTATGATCATTTGCCCCTGATCCTCAACGTCATCATGAGACGAAGGTCCTGTCTCTCTCACAGGCTTTCAATATTCATCCTTTGATTTTTCTGATGCTGGAAGTTCTATGAAATAGTACTTGGCATAGGCATAGTGAGTCTTAGCTATAGGGAACGATCTTTTACCAACGTAGACTATGTGTTGCCTTCTATCTCGGCTGTACTTGAAGCATTGGTGGAGTGTGGAAGGAACCACCCCCTGGTCGTGAAGCCAAGGACAACTAAGAAGGATGTTGTAAGAGGTATCGATGTCGATTATGTGGAAGTGAGCGTAATCGTTGAGGTCACCGATCTTGAGACGAAGGAGTACAGTGCCGACTGGCTTTTCTCCTGATTGGTTAAAACCTTGCACAATGATGTGGGTAGGAGTGAGGTCATCAGACCCTAATCCTAATCGGGTGAGGATCCTTGGGATCAGGTTAACTGCTGATCCTCCGCCCAGCATGATCCGATTGAGAGGGTAGGCATAAAGTTCACCATTCATGAAGAGGGGACGATGATGGAATTTGCCTCCCAACTGAAGGTCATCTTTGGAAAAGGAGATTGTCAAGCACCCATCAGGATGGCCGGGTCAACCTCAATAGGTTCCACTTTAGTCTCATACACCTTTAGGATAGAAAGAGCTTGAACTAGAGCCATAGGGTAGTCTCTAAATAGCATGACGACATCAGAGGTACTTAGAAGGGCTATAAGCTTTCTCAAGTGCCCAATTACGTCGTATTTCACTTTATCCTCATTAGTCTTATGTGTTTTTGATCCTGTCACTGGTGTAGGTAGTTTCATAAGCATAGGAATAGGTTTTGGTTTGTGGCACTGGCTGACTTTGTTGTTCGGCCGGTGCGGTCTGGGTTGATGGGGAAGTAATAGGAGCTATTATTAGTGATGTAGAGGTTTGGGGTTGAGGTTTGGGGGAAAGCGGAGGGTCAGGAAACTTGAGGGCCATGAGCTTTTGAGGTATGGGTTGTAGCTTCTTTCCCAATCTTAGACCCATTTGCCCTGCGTCGGCTAGTACATTCAAGATTTACACCATGTGGGAGACCTCTTTAGAACAGGAGCCTGAAGATGACTCGGTCTGTGCTCGGGTTGATAGGGCATCGAAGGCTGTCGAGAATCCAACCGCTTAAGCCAACATCTCTCTGAGGCACTCTTGTTGCGGCATGGTGAGGCAGATGTCTCCAAATTCTTTGTTTAGAGTGTCGAAGTCCGCGCACTGTCGGGTGGTACCTGTGGAGAAAATCTAAAAGAAGGGAGGAGAAAAAGAATTAGAACGTTTCGGGCAGCTTCTTACATCATCACCAGACTTGGACGTTTGCAGGGTATATTTTAGGTCTTGCCCCGGCTTTGACCGTCGTGGGGTGCTTTTAACGTCATCACCCATATTAGAGGAATCTCGAGCTGTTAGTGACTTAGGGATGTCTGCCTGATTGAATGAAAGGACAAGGCAAGTTGCGCCTAGAATAAAGTCCTGCAAGGTTGGCAGTGGGGGAAGGGGCTTGAGAAATTTTTCCTCAACTGGTGCCCGCTGTCTTCTTCTGAATCCCTGAGGGGGTGTTTGGACCACCCTTTCTGGCTTGTGAGTAATCTTAGCATGGTATACTGCCTCACATTTCATTGATTTGAGCCTGTTTCGCCCATGGTAGACTTCCCAAGGCTGAGGGTCGAGGGCTTTGAAGGGTCGAGTGTATGCTCATGTGGAGTTTATAGTATGACTTCTACATGAATGGGCACGACGGCCTGGACACGTTCTGGGAGAACCGCAAAAACGATGTGGCCCTGCTGGACTTTCTCAGCGACTATAGTTTCAAACCCAGAGCACTCGTTGAGTTTGTTGACCCATACTTGGTGATGTGGGCACTAGAGCTTTTCCTTGCCCTGGGCAAGACGCCTCGGCTGCCTGATAGGCTTGGGAATGACAAGGCCTCGTTGGAGAATTGCCTCGAAGAGGGCCTGCAAATGGCTTGCTCAGTATTTTGCTTGGGTTGAGTCGGGAGTCTTTCTTGCACAAGAGGCAGAGGGACTTGAGGGTGTCCTCCCAGGCTACCTTGAACTCCCTGACACTATTGCATCTTCTCTACGAAGAGCTTATGGACGTTAGTGCACTCGTTGACATCATGACCTAGTATCTGATGGTATGCGCGCCAGACAATAAAGCGGGCCAAGTAACCCTGGTACAACGACATTATGGCTAGATGACAGGACTACCATGAGATGCTAATCTCAATCTCTCTTAGTCGAATGAAAGAGTAGCAGAATTAAGGCTATAACAAGAGAATAAGAAGAGAAGAAGGGAAAGAAAGAAAGAGGGAGAAGCAAGGAAGAGAAGTGTATGAAAGACGAGAGAATAAAGGAGAGAGAGGGAAGGAAGGTGCAATCGGGATTAAGCATTGCCAACTGTGTTCAGAAGGAAGAGAGAGAAAACAAGTCGACTTTAGATTTCACCGACTAACAGGAGAAGAGAGAGAAAATCAGTCGGTCCTAGGCCTCACCGATTGACAGAGGAAGAGAGAGAAAACCAGTCGGCGTTAGATCTTGCCAACTGATAGAGGAAGAGAGAAAATAAGTCGACGCTAGGTCTCGCTGACTGATAGAATAAGAGAGAGAAAACACGTCAGCACTAGGTCTCGTCGATTGATAAAAGAAGAGAGAGAAAACTAGTTGATGTTAGGTTTCACCGACCAATAGGAGAGGCGAGAGAAAACCAATTGGCGTTAGGTTTTACCGATTGACAAAGGAAGGAGAAAACCAACCTGCACTAAGCCTTGTCAGTTCTTACAAGAGAAAACCAACCAGCGTTAAGCCTCATCAGTTGTGATAGGAGAAAATGTATCAGTGCTAAACCTCGTCAGTTGTGATAGGAGAAAATTAACCGGCGCTAAGCTTCGTTAGTTGTGACAAAAGGAGAAAACCAATCGATGTTGGGCCTCGCTATTTGCATTAGAAAATGACAGATAGAGATAAAGATGAGGAGAAGAGAGAGAGGTAGAGATGAGAAGGAGATAGAGAGATAAAGATGAGGAGATAGAGATAGAGATGAGAAGAGTGGAGAGAGAAAGAAGAGAGAGAAAGAGTGGAGGAGAGAGAAATAGATAGAGATGAGAATGAGATAAAGATGAGAATGAGATAGAGATGAGAAGAGTAAAGAGAGAAATAAGAGAAAGAAAGAGGGGAGGAGAGAGAGAGAGATAGAGGGGAGATAGAGATGAAAAGAGAGGAGAGAGAAAGAAGAGAGTAAAGAGAGGAGGAGAGAGAAAGAGGGGAGGAGAGAGAAAATTACTTGCTTGAAGGTTACCGATCCTTTTCTTCTCTCCCCTCTCTCCCTCTCCAAGACGTACTCAAAAACTCAAGTAGGAATGGAAATTTTATTCAATCAATTCAAAAATGAACCGAAGGTCCTTACAATTTAGCTTTGCATGTTTATATAAAATTAAGTTAAAACGTGGGCGCATGCCAAAAAATGAGCTAGAATTAAAGATAATTACAATTTAATTGAATTTAAAGAAATTCTAAAAATGGGTGCTAAAGGTCTGTTTTCCCCCTGCATAATAATGTGTGGAATTTAAGAACAGTCCATGCTGCTACCCGAGAACTTACGTGATCTTTCGTGGTTAATCCGAGGTCGTTTTGATGCCCGTTTGATTGAAAGATTATTATTTTCTTGTAAGGCTCGACATGACAATCATTTTGATACCAACTTCGAGCCATGAATCACGTTTTTGAGGCATGATCATGAGACTTTAATCTTGAATGAATCTTGAAAACTTTGGACTGATTGTGTGCTAGTTCCTTAATGTTTTTTCGTGATTTCCTCATTGAATCACACTGAACATGCCATCAAGATCATGTTGCAATGAACGTATCTTGATTTCATATCCGGATGAAGATTTTGTCGTCTTAAGTTTTTGACCAGAATCTTGAAGTCTGGGGGTCGAAATTTACAACAACTTCGATGCCTTCATGTGTGAAATCCAACAATTCATCATTTGCGAGGTTCAGACCAGAGATAGCCTCGGACCTCATACACATAATACAATTGGGTTTCATGCCGATTGGGTAGACGAGCATCCTGATCTAGCTACTCAAACGAGGTGTGCTGCTGAATTTTTTGCAACTTCCTTCACGGATTAGAGAATTTCATTTAGTTTTTCTCTCTGCTCGAGCGTCGTCACAAGGCGTACCACATATCAAATTGTTCATCTTGATACGCTCACCAAAATTTCGGAACAATCCGACAAGGAACAAGTGAGATATAAGCCCCAATGTGACTGCCAGTGACTATAAAAATAACCACCTTCAATGGTGTTTTGGTGCAGTGAGGCCACACGGGAATAGTGCGCGACCTACCCATTTTTTGTCTTTTACTCATAACTTGGTCCTGGAGTGCCCGATTAAGTCAAAACTTGACCTATAAGGGTTTTCGACTGTTTTGGATCTAATGTTAGGAGTCTCATAGTTGTTTGAAGCACCAAAAGTATAGCTCTAGTTATAGGGTTCATTTCAAGGTGCTAGAGACCGATTTTGCTGAAACTATTTCTTTGTGTTCACTACCTTAGATATGTGTGATCACGATGAAACTTGGCAGGTAGTTTTTTGAAGTGCTTATAAAGATCTTAACCAATTCTGGGGCCATCATGATACTGTTGAGAATTTTCATTGTTTTGTAAGCTTTATTGACCTGTTTCCTACCAGGGACCAAGGTGCTGACAAATACGTTCAAACATGACTCACAGTATCAGCCTCTAGTTGTTGGATCATGTTCTGCTGGTCTTCTTTTTACCCAGTACTCCAAAGAAATAAATAAGACATTAAAGGCTGCTCTGCTTTTCACCCACTACTTCAGAGAAATAAAGAAAGAAGAAATTGAAGGCGGTCTGCTTTTCACCCAGTACTCCAAAGGTAATATGTATTTTGGAAAAGATAGGATGAAAAAGAGTGAAGGTTAATATGTCTTTCAACTAGTCTTCCAAATAAAATATATATTTGAAAGAGAAAAGAGAAACGAAGGTTGGTTTGACTTTCACCCAACATTTTCAGAGATGAAATGTTCTCTTTTAGAAGAGAGAAAAGAGGAACGAAGGAAAAAAAAGCATTTACTTTAAAAATTGGAAGAAGAAAAAGAGATGAGATAAGGTGAAAGAGAAAGAGAGAGAGAGATAAGAAGTTTGTTTGGGAGGCTAGACTTACACTTTGACAAGACTATCGCGGCGACTGGTCTGACGTGACAGGTAGACGGGCACGATAACTAGACCAGCACAATAGCTAGACTATTCGATGACAAGATTGACACGATGGTAAGTCTGACACAATGGCTGGTCTTACATGACAGTTAGACAAGCACGATAACTAAACCAGCACGACGGCTAGGCTGCTCGAAGACAGGACTAGCATGATAGCACAAGACTCAGCCTGCCCTCTAGTTAAACACACAAAGGAGAGAGAAAAGAGAAAGGAGATAGAGATCATGCTTGGTAGTATGCATCGCCGTGCAAGATAAAGAAAGAGAAAGAAAGAAGTGTCACACTTGATAGTGTGTGCTGCCACGCAAGACAGGAAGAAGAGAAAAGAGAGAGAGTCGCACTTGACAGTATTCACTATCATGTGAGATAGAGAGAAGAGAAAAGAGAGAGGAGAGAGAGTCATGCTCAGCGGTGTTCACTGTCATGTGAGATAGAGAGAAGAGAGAAGAGAGAATCACGCTCGGTAGTGTTCACTGCCGTGCGAGACAGAGAGAAGAGAGAGGGTCATGTTCAGCAGTGTTCACTACCGTGTGAGACAGAGAGAAGAGAGAAGAGAGAGACGGTCATGCTCGGTAGTGTTCATTGTGGTGCACGATAGAAGAAAGAGAAAGAGGAAAGAAAAAGAGAGAGAAAGGAAAGAAGAAGAGAGAGAAAGGAATGAAGAGAAGAGAAAGGAAAGAAGGAAGATGAGAGAGAAAGTAGAGAGAGAAAAGAAAGAAGAGGAGAGAGAAAGAAAAGAAGAGAAAGAAGAGAGAGAAAGAAGAGATAGAAAGTCGTGCTCATCAGTATTCACTGCCATGCACGACGGAACAAGGAAAGAAGAGGGAGAAAGAAGAGAGGAGATTGAAGAGAGAAAGAAGAGAGAGGAAGAGAGAGAAAGAAAAGAGAGGAAGAAGAGAGAGGAAGAAAGAGAAAAAGAAGAGAGAGAAAGAAGAGAGAGAAAAAAGTGAGAGAAAGAAGAGAAAGAAAGAAGAGAGAGAAATTCATGCTCATCAGTATTCACTGTCGTGCACGATAGAAGAAGGAAAAAGTGGGAGAAAGAAGAGAGGAGAGAGAAGAAAGAGAAATAAGAGAGAGGAAGATAGAGAAAGAACAAAAAGGAAGAAGAGAGAGAAAGAAAGAAGAGAGAGAAAGTTGCCTAGAGGTACCTGTCCAAATATTCTCTCTCCTCTCTCTCTCCAATTCCTAATCCAAAACTGAAGCAAAAGAGAATTTTTTTAATTGATCAAAGAAGGTCCTTTTACATGTAGAGAGTACGTCCTTATATACAAGTGGGGCCTAAACATGGTGGATGGTCAATTTCTTACCTAATTGATAAAAATTAACGATTAAGTGAATTAAAGAAGATTAAGAAACTAGTGGCAAAATAACGATTTTTTCCTCGCACCAACAATCCATGAAATTTCAAATCAGTCCCTGTAATGGCCATGTAATCTTCACGATCTTTCGAGATTCGTTCGGGGTCCTTTGGGTCTTCATTCAGCCAAAATATTATCCTTTTCTTGATCAACTCAGGCAAATGATCATTGTGATACTCTTTACGAACCATAGATTGGATGCTCAGGCCATGATCATGACGCGACAAAAGCATGGGACAACGTTCAACTTCAGATTTATGATTCAGCCCATTTCATAGGTTTTTTCTTCGGTTTCTTCATTGTAGTGTGTTGAACATGTTACCACGATCGTTTTGCAAAAAGAACAGCTCAATTTGGTGCCCGGACAACAGTTTTCCAAAATTGGATTTCAGTGGTTGGGATTACAGCAACTTCAGACTCATCATGCGTCAAATCAGACCGTCCATCACATGCGAGGTTTGGGTAAGATGAAGTCTTTTAACTTGTGCTCGTAATGGATCTAGTTTAAGGTCGATCCGACACCCGAGTGTCGTGATATGGTCGTTTGATTGAGGAGACATGTTGCTGGAAATTTCCTGCTACTTTTGGACGTTTTCGGGCAAACTTCTCTCCTCGATTTCTCTCGGCTCAGGTCATGCTATCATGTGCGCCTCATATCAAATCGATCGGGTCGACGAGGCTCAATCAGACTCGGGATGATGAAGATACAACAATGTGAAGCTGGCCCCCGAAATTAAGAACTACAATTTCCATTAAGGGAAACTGGTTCACCAAGGGTGCCCCGTAATAGTGCACGTCCTACCCATTTTGGGTAATGTGGCCATAACATTCTCCAAAAGCGTCCAAATTGGTATCCGGGGGTTTCGCACGTTCTGAGTCCAATGGCGATGGTCTAACGATCATTTGGCGCTCCGATAATGGTGTTATATTTCAAAGGCCGTTTTTAGCATGAGAGACACAAAATTTCCAAAACTTTTTTGTCATCTGCACTACCTTCGAGACATGGCTGGTGTTCTTAGGAGACTCGTAGGCACAATCTTGAACCTTCATGGTCCATTCTGGGACTATCAAAAATTTCACTTATGGATCAAGGCTTATTGACCTACAGCTTTTGTAGTTCACAAGCATTTTGGGACCTGCCGACCTTAGTTGTGAACTGCTCTCTCCTTATTCACACCGGAGATACAAGTGATCGAAAATGACCTAAAATAGCTTGCCCTGCCAAATGTTGTGCTTCGAGAGAATCGAGAAGTACAATATTCGGAAACAAAATTGTTCTTTCGACTTTAGTTTTCTTCTTGGCCACAGGATCACATGAATGCCAACGGGACACTCATGTAAAGCTGCTTCTCAGAGGGATGACCAAGGTGCTCAGACGGCTGGGGACCTTGTTGTAGACCCAGACGTGGAGAATTTTGGGGGATGTGTTTAAAGTCCTCACCCTTGTTGGAAATATTGGTGGCATTGTTTACTACTACACCAGGTTTGCTTTGACCAGAAGAGTACCTCTGTGGCCCCATCCGGTCGAGCCCAGTCGGTTGCTTTTTGTTGGTTGTCTCGAATGTCTGGTCCAGTCAGGGAGGGATTTTTGTGAGGCGGCCTTAAAAGGGCGCTACCCTAGTTGCTGTGGGAAGGTATTTACCTGATTTGACAGTTTCTTACCTGCGATAGAGCTTGAGGGATGATTTTAACGTCTACACCTCATTAGACGTATGATTGGATGATTTTCAAGTCTACACCCTATTGGACGTATGATTGGGATTGTTTGCAACCTCACCAAGTTTTCTTGGTCTGATTTGACTATTTCTTGCCTGTGAGTGATCTTGTTTTTTTGTTTTGTCTCAATTACAAGGTATTTTCCTACTGAGGAATTTTCTTGAAATACCAACTGAAGCCGCCTATGGAGGCAAGCACTGCATCGACCTGCTTGTTGATATGAGTGCCCTGGTGGGCTTTCACATGGACAGGGGGAACCAGTTCCATAGAGATAGTTTTCACCAACCTCCTTTTTATTAGGCTCTTTTTCCCATGACTTGACGGCCATGTCTTTCCTATTTTAATTTTTGTTCACGATTCCCCATGCGGGTTTTCAACATGCCCGGTTTTTATTTTGCTGAACACTCGTACTCATGCTTTTGTGACCATGCTTGTCCGTCATTTTTGCTCATGACGTTTCCCTTTTTGGTTACATTGTGATGACCTAGATTTTACAAACTTAGGGTACACGTGCAGCTATGAGAAGAAGAGATGCACGCGACAATGAAGTGAGCACGCACGGTAGTAAGTAGCAGAAGCAACCGCCGTGTGTGTAACACCGTGCTTGTAGAGAGAGAGATACCACCGTTCGTGTAGCGTCATTCGTGTAGAGAGAGAAGCTACCGCCATGTGTGTAGCATCGTGTGTGTAGAGAGAGCAACCGCCGTGCATGTAACGCCATACGTGTAGAGAGAAAGAGAGTTATTATCGTGTGTGTAACGACGTGCGTGTAGAGAGAGAGCTACCTGCATGCTTGAAACACCATGTGTGTAACACCGTGCATGTAACGCCATGTTTGTAATGTCGTGTGTGTAATGTCATGCGTGAAGAGAGAGAGAGAGAGCTACTGTCGTGCGTGTAGGAAGAGGGGTCCTACCGTGCGTGTTTGTAGACACCCTATTTTAAATCTTGAAAATTCTATGGTTTCCTGAATTCTTAGGACCATATTATCTTAGTAAACCAAAAATACTTTGTTCACACAGCCTACCCTATGACCCGGAACCAATCTGCCTACCCAGAACCCTGCATAAACCCTGTTTTGACCCAAAATCCTGCAAATGCTCTGTTTTACCAAAAAATCTTTAAAAATAGTAAAAAATTATGTTTTGACCCAAATTTTCACTGAGATCTTCACAAGAGGTTGGTGAACACACTTAAAGTGAAAAACTTCAAATTGGACAAGTTTTGATGTGGACGATATTGACAGTGTCGCCCAGCCTGGACTGGGTGACATCGCCGGTGTCGCCCAGATTTGGGCATTGCCAGTGTCGCCCAACCACTTATGCCCCAAATTGAAATTTTTCCCTTCTTGAATTGATTTCTCACCTTTTCAGATGTTTTTTACCAAATTTGTTTGGGCTACACTAGGCGTGTTGCCCAGATCCGCACCCCCAAAAATGATTTTTTTTTATGAAGATCTATTGGTTATGGAAGTATATCCTTTCCCACAGATCCTTGACCCTTATAAAAGATCTTTTTTGTGGCTATTCAAAGGCATCTCTAGACGACTTTAAAAGATTGAAACCCTAGGAATAGAGTTAGCTGAGAAAACCCTAACCCTTACCGTAAGCCTGAAAACCCTAAACCTTAGTTCTAGGGCACAACAACCCTAGTTCTAAACTATCTCCAGAGCACAACAACCGTTCTTGAGCCATAAACCTGCAGGTCAACATGCGAATCAGAAAGGCAAAGAGGACGTCAGTTCTAATACAGGCAAGCCCTAGAATGATCAGGAGTCCCGTGCCTTCCGGCCCTGTTTGGTATTGTTTCTTCCTATTTTTACTCTTTTGATCTTACTTTGATTAGTTTTCTTAAAGCTCGTGTTTTGGATCATGTTGGCGCTGCCACATATCTAAGAGTAGATCTTCTCATTTCTAGGCAGATCTGACTTCAGATTTGAATTCGATTTGCCGTATTGTCTCTACCACATCTCTTTCATGAGTTTAAGGTGTTAAGATGGGAAAGATCTTCGTCAGAATATCTGTCAGATTTTCATTGTAAACAATTTGGCGCCCACCGTGGGGCATTTCGAGCTTGATCCAAACATCAAAATACAATATTATTTCATTGTTTTTCATTGATTTCAGTCACAAAAAGTCTCAAAATTCGGATGTGACTAGGACCCCAGGTTACAGTGTTGTGAAACCTTGTTTTTTCTGGGTGTTTTTTGTGCGAAACCCTATTTTTTTTGGGGTCGCCCGGGCAACACCACCAGGGCCGCCTAAATCCAAGGCGACACTCCTCGTGTCGCCCAAATTTAAAATTTTCATAATCCTATAAAAATTTGTAGACCTTCTCTAGGGTCTCTCTTGTGATTGCTCAAAAAATTTTAGATCAAAATAAATTTTTTAAAAATACCATAAAAATATTTTACTTGATAGAGATATGTTCTGTCTACATTGTCTTGTTTTACTCTGTTTTAATTTATTTCATCATAAATATTTTGTTTCCTGATTTATCCAGTTTATTGTAGCCTTATTTCATCAATTTTAAAAAAATAAAAACAAATTAAAATTTAAAAAAATAATTTTTTTGGGCGACACTACTGTAGTGCTGCTAGGGCGACACCACCCATGTTGCCCACAAGCCTATTCTAGGGACTTTTGGCTCCTTGTTGACCAAGTTTTGGTTCAAAATAAATTTTTAAAAAATATTAAAAATATATTTTTCTTCAGATAGGTCTGTTATGTTCTTGGTTTTCTAATTTAATTTTATTTTATTGAAATCATGTTTTCCCTACTTTCACGATGCTTATTTTAATTTTGTTTAATCAAAGTTAAAAAGATAGAAAAAAAATTAAAAAGTAAAAAAAATTTACATTGAGGGTTGCTTGCACCCTCCCTGAATCGTGTCCCATTCGAATCATCCTCGACTCGACACTCGACTTAGCACGGATTGTCCTTGGTCTCATTGTTTTGATTGTATTGTGTTTCGAGCAAGCTTCGCCTTGTAGCACGCATCGCTAGGCACAACTGGTGTCAAGTGCTCACTTTATTTCTTCATTACATTGTGTGCCTGACTGCTTGCCACTTTATTTTGCTTGTGTGCTTCTTTACACACTCCAGCACACACCGGACTGGGAATGCCCGGGAAACCAACAAACAAATATTTCGAAAACCTGCGTTAACGGCGTGAGAGGAACGTAGATTTGAGAGTCAAGGCTGTTGGGATTCGTGTAACTTTAACTGTGAGAGCCCCTCCTTAATCCTATGCCTCAAAGAAACTCCTATAACAGGAGGCTAGGACCTATGTGGGGACCTATATTAGCCTAGTCGCATTTCAATAGTTAGGAACCCACTCTCAAGCCAAGCCTACCTATAATGTAGGTCAAAAGTTTTCATGTGTTCTGCTTGCTTATTTCTATTGATTAATCTTAGATCTCAGTCCAAACCTGCTTTTGGTCCTTGCTTAACGCTCTGGGTCCAAGTCTACGCTTGTACCTAGCCTAACCCCGGTCTGAACCAGGTTTCGCATTGGTCCGAACTTACGCCCCCTCTTGGTCCGAGCCGAAGGCTTGTTCCTAGTTCATCTTTGTTCCAACCCGGGTCCATACCTGGTGTGATCATCAAAACTCTGTAGCTCCAAGTCCAGGCTTGTATCTAGCTTATCCCAAGTCCGAACCACGTTTCGCCTTGGTCCGCACCTAGGCCCCCTTTTGGTCTGAGCCAAGAGCTCGTGCCTAGCTTAACTTTGATCCAGTCCAGATCCACACCCAGTCTGATCTATCACAACCTTCTAGGTCCAAGCCTAGGCTTGCACCTAGATCAGTTCAGGTCCGAACCAAGCTCACACCCCTATCCGAACCTAGACCCACTCTTGGTCCCAACCGAGACTCATACCTATCTAGTCTAAGTCTTGGTTAGGTTCTAGCATAGGTCTAGGTTTAGATTTGCCTCTAGAGCTAGACTAGGCTTACTCTAGTTCATAGTCTGAACCAAAACCCATTGAGTCTAGTAAGTCTCATCCAGTCTAGTCTTAGCCTAGGTCTTTGTTAAGGTTTTCCCCTTAGAGTCAGGCTAGGTCTGCCCTAAGTCGTCGAGTAATAGATCTTACCTAAGTCTAGATTCTAGAACCCCACCAAAAGCAATCACCATGTTAGTCACTCAAGGTGACTATGATGATCGCTCCACGGTCGACTCTAAGCTCAACCTGCCCAAACCTTGGGACCAGTATATTGCGATCCCTTGGAATTATCAACAGAACTCAAGCCAATCCATTATCCAATGCCCAGGTTTTCAATTAGAGGAAGAGTCACAAGGATCCACTTCTAATCTTGAGATCTGTGTGGTCCGAAAAGCTAGTTCTGCCAGAAATACTCTTAGTAGTCAAGGGGTCTGACCTAGAGTCGTCCTGCAAGGGCTCTTAGGCAACCAAAGTAAGAGTCGAGTGAGGGAAGAAGTTTCGGTTGTATCAAACTTCAATTTCCACAACTCGAACCGAGATAACCCCGAGGCACAGCGATCTCAAAATCAAGACCCACCTAGGTCTAGGGGATCCTACCCAACCTCGAGCCACCATAGTACAACTCATGATGTGTTGACCACTGTATGAAGGAAAGGTATCAATCTAGACCAACCCTTAGGCGAAATAGGTGTCCAAGATGCCCTTAAAATTCTAGTTGACCTAGGTTACACTGCTCACGCCTCAGCTCATGGTTCGATGCCAAACCAACTTAGTGGTATAGGTCAACCCCTAGCACAACCGAGTCAGCCGATTCTTCAGTTAGTCCCTCTAGCTCATCCGATCCAATAAACCGCGCAATTTTCGCAACCGGTGGCAACACCTATTGGTCAGTATGCCCATCAGGCTCAAATGTATTAAACTGTCCCTGTGACTATGGCTCATCAATCTCAAGCCCATGTAGGCCAACATGTACCCCAAATCCCGACTCATCAGTCTATGCTTGGGAACTCGTAGACCGGTGGGCCTTTTGTCATGCCAAATACCCAACAAGAAGGAACCTTAAAAGCGATGCAGGATATGCTTGTAGGAATGGGCATGCATGAAAACCTATCCCTGAAGGCCTTTGTTCATGAGTCCCTTGGAGGCATGGAAGACCGTTCCCTGGGATTTGTCGTCCCTGAATATAGAAACAAGTTCAATGGGAAGAGTGATCCAGATACTCATGTCAACATGTACCTCATCTCCATTCGAGCTTTACAAGACAGGCCTAACCAACTGAAGGCCATATTTTCATAAACATTGGCCCGTGATGCCTTGAACTGGCGTCGGAGAACAATGTCCGCTCGACCACACATCACTCAAGACGATATGTTCAACCTATTCGTCTCTCACTACCGCGGGTTGACACTAAGACCTCTCTCCCTGGGCAAGCTCAGTGCAACGAAACAAAACCCAGGAGAATCCTTCAAGGATTTCATCCGTCGATTTCGTGAGGCGGTAATGCAAGTTATAGAATGTCCACTCACGGACCTAGCCAAGATCTCCATAGTCTTAGAGAATGCTGCTCCTGATTACAGAACATTCTTCAGCTAAGGTCTTATCCCCCACTCTTTCGACTCCATGATTAAGCGGGTAGCGTGACCTCAAAGGGCCAGAGGGACACCCCTCAACACCAAGCCCGATAATAAACCGAAAACAAATCCCCAAAATAAGAACAAAAACAATAACAAGGGGAATACTTCCGCTTAGGTTAATGAGATTGTCATTAATGGACCTGCTCAAGGTTCAACTACTCAACGTAACAATCAGAACCAAAATCAAAGGGGTCATCCTAGAACCAACGCTCAAAATAATAGCCAAAGGGGAGAGGATAATTTCACCCCTCTCAAAGACCTATTAGAAAAGGTGCTGGATTTACTCCTGGCTAGAAACGTGGTTTATCTCCCGCCACCATCCGAACCACTATTTCAAGGTACGGATTTAGGGTCGTGCTGCATGAAAGTAAGCTGTGTCGTTTTGTCTCGTGCAGCACGGACCGAGGCTATACAAATTAGTGTCATCCTGCACAAAACGAGGCTATGCAGTTTAGAGTCGTGCAGCATGGACCAAGGCAGTGCAATTCAGGGTCGTGAAGCAAGAACCCAGGGAACGCAGTTTAGGGTCGTGCGGCAAAGACCGAGGCAGTGCAATTTAGGGTCGTGCAGCACGGACTGAGGTTGTGCAGTTCAAGGACGTGCAGCACGGACCGAGGCTGTACTGTTTACGGTCGTGCAACATGGACCTAAGCTGTGTTGTTTAAGGTCGTGGAGCACGAACTGAGGCTGTGAAGTTTTAGGTCGGGCAGCATGGACAGAGGCTTTGCAGTATAAGGTGGTGCAGTATGGACAAAGGCTGTGCAGTTTAGGTTCGTGCAACATGGACCGAGGCTATGCAGTTTAAGGTCATGCAGCACAGACCTAGGCTGTGCAGTTTAGGGTCATACAGAACGAATCGAGGTTGTGCAGTTTGGGTCGTGCGGCACGGATCGAGGCTCCGCAGGTTAGGGTCGAGCAGCAAGGACCGAGGCTACGAAGTTTAGGGTCGTGTAGCAAGGACCGTGGCCGTGCAGTTTTGGGTCGTGCTGCACAGATTGAGGTTGTGCTCGTCAGAGACGTGCAGCACGGAACGAGGCTATGCAGTTTAGGGTCATGCAACACGGACCGAGGCTATGCCGTTTGGGGTCGTACAACACTTACCTAGCCTGTATAGTTAAGTATCGTGCAGTTTAGGGTCGTGCAGCACGGACCTAGGCTGTGCAGTTTTAGACGTGCAGTGCTATTTAAGGTCGTGCTTCACAGAACGATGCTGTGCACTTTTTTGACCGTGCAACATGGAACGAGGCTGTGCAGTTTAGGGTTGTGCAGCACAAACCAAGGCTGTGCCTTTTTTTGTCACACAGTACGAGCAAAGGCTGTGCAATTTTGATTCGTGCAACACGGACCGAGGCTCTGTAAGTTAGCGTCGTGCAGCACGGCTTGAGGCTGCGCAGTTCAAGGTCGTGTAGCAAGGACCGAGGTAGCACAATTTAGGGTCGTGCACCATGGACCGAGGCTGTGCAGTTTAAGGTCGTGCAGCATGGACTGAGGTTGTGCAGTTCAGGGATGTGCAGCACGAGACGAGGCATTACAGCTTAGGGTCGTGCAGCACGAACCTAGGGAGTGTTGTTTAAGGTCGTGGAGCACGAACAGGGGCTGTGAAGTTTTGGATCGTGCGGCACGACTAAGGCTATGGAGTTTAGGGTCATGCAGCATGGACCAAGGCTGTGGAGTTTAGAGTCATGCAGCACAGATCAAGGCTGTGCAATTTAGAGCCGTGCAGCACGGACTTAGGCTGTGTAGTTTAGGATCATGCATCATGTACCGAGGCTATGCATTTTAAGGTCAAGTCACACAGATCGAGGCTGCACAGCTTAGGGTGGTGCAGCACGGACCGAGCTGTCTAGTTTAAGGTCAAGTAGCATGGATCGAGGCTTTGCAATTTAGGGTCGTCCCGCACTGAACGAGGTTGTGCAGTTTAGGGTCTTGCAGCATCAATCGAGCCTGTGCAGTTTAAGGTCGTGCAGCACAGACCTAGGCTGTTAAGTTTAGGGTTGTGCAGCACGAACAGAGGTAGTACGGACCGAGGCTGTAAAGTTTAGGGTCATGCAGCGCGGACGAAGGCTGTGTAGTTTGGAGCACTGCCCGAGACTATGGAATGTAGGCTTTGTGGTTTTAGGTCATGCAGCACGGACCTCGGATGCGCAGTTTTGGATCATGCAGCATGGACTGAGACTGCGATATTTTGGTTTGTGCGACACGTATAGAGGTTGCGCAGTTTAGGGTCGCGCAATAAAGACCGAAGCTATGCAGTTCAGAGACGTGCAGCAAGGACCTAGGCTGTGCAGTTTAGGGTCGTGCAGCACGGACTGAGGTTCTGCAATTCAGGGACGTACGACACGGACCGAGGTTGTGCAGTTTAGGGTCATACAGCACGGACCGACGCTATGTAGTTTAGGGTAGTGCAACACAGACCTAGGCATTGCAGTTTAGCATCGTGCAGATTAGAGTCGTGCCGCACAAACCAAGGCTGTGTAGTTTCAGATCATGCAGTTTAGGGTTGTGCAGCACGAACCGAGGTTGTGCAGTTTAGGGTCGTGCCACACAGAACGATGATGTGCAAATTTAGGTCATGCCGCATGGATCGAGGCTGTGCAATTTAGGGTCGTACAACATGGACCTAGGCTATGTAGTTTAGGGTCATGCAGCATGGATCGAGGCTATGCAGTTTAAGGTTGTGTCAGACGGACCGAAGCTATGCAGTTTTGGGTCATGCAACACGGACCGAGGCCGTACAGTGTAGGGTCAAGCACTATGGACTGAGGCTGTGTATTTTATGGTCGTGCAACACGGATCGAGGCAGTACAATATAGGGTCGTGCAGTACGGACAAAGGCTGTGCCGTTTAGGGTTGTGCAACACGGATCGAGCTGCGCTGCTTAGGGTCGTGCAGCTTGGGTCGTGGCTATGCAATTTAGGGTCATGCAGCATGGACTAAGGTTGTGCAGTTTAAGAATCTGCCGCTCGGATCACGGTTGTGCAGATTAAGGTCGTGCAGCACGGACCGAGGCTGTGCAGTTTAACGTCGTGCAGTACGGACTGAGGCTATGCAGTTTAGGGTCATGCAACACGGACCGAAGCTGTGCCATTTAGCATTGTGCAGCACGAACCGAGGCGGTGTAGTTTAGGGTTGTGCAGCATGAACCGAGGCTATGTAATTTGGGTTTGTGTCGCAAGGGCCGAGGCTGTTCAGTTTAGGGTCTTGAAGCACAGGCTGAGGTTATGCAGTTCAGGGACATGCAGCACGGACCGAGGTTGTGCAATTTATGGTCGTGCAGCACGGACCGAGGCTATTAAGTTGTGCAGCATGGACCAAGGCAGTACAGTTTAGGATCGTACAGTTTTGCAGCACAGACCTAGGCTTCGCAGTTTTGGATCATCTAGTATAGGGTCGTGCAGCACGGACCGAGGTTGTGCAGTTTAGGGTCGAGCTGCAAAGAACGATGCTATGTAGTTTTGGCTCATGCAGCACTGAGCGAGGCTGTGGAGTTTAGGGTCGTGCAGCATGGACTTAGGGCACTTTTGGGTCGTGCAGCACGGACCGAGCCAGTGCAGTTTAGGGTCGTGTAGCATGGACCTACGCTGTGCAGTTCGGGGTCGTGGAGCATGAACAGAGGCTGTGCAGTTTAGAGTCATGCAACACGGATCAAGGGTGTGTTGTTTAGGGTCGTGCAGCACGGACCGAGGCAGTGCAGTTTAGGGTAATGCAGCAAGGATCCAGGCTACGCAGTTTAGGGTCGTGCAGCACGGACTGAGGTTGTGCAGTTCAAGGATGTGCAACAGGACCGAGGCAGTACAGTTTAGAGTCGGGCAGCACGAACTTAAGCTACGCAGTTTAAGATCGTGCAGTACAGACCGAAGCAATGTAGTTTAAAGTCGTGAAGCACAGACGGAGGCTGTGCATCATAGGGTCGTGCAGCACGGACCGAGGCTGCACATTTTAGGGTCGTGCAGCTCGGACCGAGGTTGTGCAGGGTGAAGCACGATCCATGGCTATGCAGTTTAAGGTCGTGCAACATGGACTTAGGTTATGCCGTTTAGGATCGTCCAGCACGGACCGAGGTTGTGCAGTTTAAGGTAGTGACACATAGACCGAGGTAGTGCTGCACAGACCGAGGCTATGCAGTTTAGGGTCATGTAGCCTGGATCTAGGCTGTGCGGATTAAGGTTGTGGGCACGGATCGAGGCTGTGCAGCTTACGATCGTGCAGCACAGACAGAGGCTATGTAGTTTAGGGTCGTGCCGCATAGAACGAGGCAATGCAGTTTGGGGCCGTGCAGCATGGACATAAACTTTGCAGTTTAAGTTCGGGCAGCACGGACCTGGGCTGTCCAGTTTAGGGTCGTGCAGCCCGGACTTAGGATGTGTAGTTTAGGGTCGTGGAGCCCGAACCGAGGCTGTGCAATTTTGGGTGGTGCAGCACAGAACGGGGCTGTGCAGTTTAAGGTCGTGCAGCACGAACTCAGGCTTTGCAGTTCAGGGTCATGCAGCATGGACCGAGGCTGTGTAATTTAGGGTCGTGCAATATGGACTGAGGCTGTGCTGTGTAGGGTCGTGCAGCAGGGACAGAGGCTGTAATATTTTGGGTCATGCAACACGGATCGAGGCTGCTTAGTTTAAAGTCATGGAGCACAGATCGAGGCTGCACAATTTAGGGTCGTTCAGCATGGACCTAGGCTGTGTAGTTTAAGGTCGTGCAACATGGTACGAGGCTGTACAGTATACGGTTTTGTAGCACGGACTGAGGCTGTGTAGTTTTGGGCCATGCAGCACGGACCGAGGCTGTGCATTTTAAGGTCGTGCAGCACGTATCGAGGCTGATAGTTTAGGGTCGTGTAGCACGAAAGGAGAATGTGCTGTTAAGGTTCGTGCAACAAGGACCGAGGCTGTGAACTTAAGTGTCGTGTAGCACGGATTGAGGCTGTACTGTTTAGGGTAGTGCAGCCT
>NW_006497138.1:3137187-3153030 GCF_000471905.2 Amborella trichopoda
CTGCACGACCCTAAACAGCACGACCTCAGTCCAAGCTGCAAGACTATAAATTGTACAGCCTCGATCCGTGCTGCACGATCCTAAACTGCACAGCCTTGGTCTGTTCTACATGACCCTAAACAGAACAGCCTCGGTCCGTGCTGCATGACCCTAAATTGTACATCGTCGGTTTGTGCTGCACAACCCTAAACTGCATAGCTTCGGTCCGTGATGATCGACCCTTAACAACATAGTCTCATTCAATGCTGCACAACCTTAAATTGTCAGCCTCGATCTGTGCTACACCACCCAAAACTGAATAGCCTCGGTCCGTGCTACATGACCCAAAATTTCACGGCCACAGTCCGTGCTGCACGATCGTATACTGAACAGCCTCGATCTGTGCTGCACTACCCTAAACTACACCGCCTCAGTCTATGCTACACCACCCTTAACTGCACAGCCTTGGTCCATGCTACACGACCCTAAACTGCACAGCCTCAGTCCATGCAGCATGACCCTAACATGCACAACTTCGATCTGTGCTTCGCCACGCTAAACTGCACACCCTCGGTCTGTGCTACACTACCCTAAATTGTACAGCCTCTGTCTGTGACGGACGACCCTAAACTACACAGCCTCGGTCCGTGCTGCAAGACTCTAAACTGCATAGCCTCGATCCATGCTGCACGACCCTAAACTGCACTACCTCGGTCTGTGCTACAGAACCCTAAACTGCACAGCCTCTGTCTATGCTGCACAACCTTGAAGTGCACGAGGTTGGTTTGTGCAGCATGACCTTAAACAGCATAGCCCTGGTCCGTGTTGCACGATCCTAAATTGCATAGCCTCATTCCGTGCTCCACGACACTAAACTGCATAGCCTCTGTCCGTGCTGAACGACCCTTAACAGCACAGTCTCATTCCATTCTGAACGACCCTAAACTGTCAGCCTCAATCCTTGCTGCACGACCCTAAATTGCACAGCCTCAGTCCATGCTACACAACCTTAAACTGCATAGCCTCAGTCAGTGTTGTAGGATTGTATATTGCACAGCCTCGGTCCTTGCTGCATGACCGAAAAATGCACAGCCTCGGTCTATGCTGCACGACCCGAAAGTGCACAGCCTCAGTCCGTGCTGTAAGACTATAACTGCACAGCCTCGGTTAATGTTGCATGGCCTCAGTCTGTGCTACATGACCCTAAACAGCACAGCCTCGGTGTGTGCTGCACGACCCTAAACTGCATAACCTCGATCTGTGCTCCACGACCCTAATTATGCAGCCTCGATCTATGCTGAACGACCCTTAACAACACAGTGTCATTCCGTGCTGCACGACGTTAAACTGTCAACCTCAATCCTTCTGCATGGCTCTAAACTATCCACCTCGATCCTTCTGCACGACCCTAAACTACACAGCCTCGGTTCGTGCTCCATGACCCAAAACTGTACAGCCACAATCCGTGCTGCACGACACTATACTGCACAGACTCGGTTAATGCTAAACGAATTTTAATAGCACAGTCTCATTCCATGCTGCACAGCCCTAAACTGTCAGCCTCGATCCGTGCAGCACGAAACTAAGGGGCACGGCCTTGGTCCGCGCTGCATGACCCAAACCTGCACAGCCTCAATCCGTGCTGCTCGACCGTATACTGCACAACCTAGGTCCATGCTGCATGACTCTAAACAGCATAGCATCGGTCTGTGGCGCATGATACTAAATTGCACAGCCACGATCTGTGCTGCACGACGTTAAACTGCATGGATTTGCTCAATGCCGCAAGAACCTAAACGGCACAGCCTCGGTCTATGCTGCCCGAACCTAACCTGCACAGCCTCGGTCTATGCTGCACAACCCTAAACAGCACAACCCCGGTTCGTGATGCACTACCCTAAACTGCACAACCTCAGTCTGTGCTGCCCGACCCTAAATTGCACAGCCCCGGTTCGTGATGTAAGACCCTAAACTACACACCCTCGGTTAGTGCTGCACCACCCAAAACTGCACAGGCTCGGTCCGTGTACAGCCTCAGTCCATGCTGCACGATCCTAAACTTCACAGCGTCAGTCTGTACTGCACGACCCTAAACAGAACAGCCTCGGTCAGTGCTGTACGACCCTAAATTGTACAGCGTCGGTCCATGCAGCACAACCCTAAACTTCACAGCCTCAGTCCGTGTTGAATGACCCTTAACAGCACAGTTTGATTCCGTGCTGCACGACCCTAAACTGTCAGCCTTGATCTATGATGCACGACCCAAAACTGCACAGCCTCGGTCCGTGCTGCATGATCCAGACCTGCACAGCCACAGTCCGTGCTGCACGATCGTATACTGCACAGCCTCGGTCCGTGCTGCACTACCCTAAACTACACAGCCTCGGTCTGTGCTACACAACCCTAAACTATACAGCCCTGGTCTGTGTTGCACAACCATAAACTGCACAGCCTTGGTTCATGCTGCATGACCCTAACATTCACAGTCTCGGTCTGTGCTACGTGACTGTATACTTACAGCCTCGGTTTATGCTGCACACCCTTGGTCGTGCTGCACTACGCTAAACTGCACAGCCTCGGTCTATGCTGCATGACACTTAACTGCACAGCCTCGGTCCTTGCTGCACGACTGTAAAATGTACGGTCTCGTTCCTTGACGCACGACCCAAAAGTCCACAGCCTCAGTCTGTGCTGTAAGAGTATAAACTGCACAGCCTCGGTCCGTGTTGCACGGCTTCGGTCTGTGGTGCACGACCCTAAACAGCATACTCTCGATCCTTGTTGCACAACCCAAAAGTGCACAGCCTCGATCCTTTCTCCACGACCCTAAATTGCATAGCCTCAATCCATGTTGAACGACCCTTAACAATATAGTGTCATTCCGTGTTAACAGTACAGTGTCATTCCATGCTACATGACCCTAAACTGTCAACCTCGATCCTTCTGCATGACCCTAAATTGCACAGCCTCGATCCGTGCTGCATGACCCAAAACAGCACAACCTCGGTCCATGCTGCACTATGCTAAATTGCACAGCCTCTATCTGTGTTGTACGACCCTAAACTGCGCAGCCTCGGTCCGTGCTGCACTACTTAAAACTGCACAGCCTTGGTCTGTGCTCCCCAACCACAAACTGAATAGTCTCGGTCTGTGCTCAACGACCCTTAACTACATAGTCTCAGTCTGTGCTACACGACCCTAAACGTTCTGCCTCGGTCTGTGCTGCACGACCCTAAATTGCACAGACTCAGTCCGTGTTGAACGACCTTAAACTCCACAGTCTCAGTTCGTGCTGCACGACCCTAAATTGCACAGCCTTGGTCCGTGCTGCATGACTCTGAACAGCACAGCCTTTGTCCGTGCTATACGACCCTAAACTACACACCTCGGTCCGTGTTGCACTACCCTAAACTGCACATCCTCGGTCTGTGCTGTACGACCCTAAACTCTATAGCTTAGGTATATGCTGCACGACCCCAAACGGCACAGCCTCGGTCCTTGCCTCATGAACCTAAACTGTACAGCCTCGGTCCGTGCTGCAAGACCCTACACTGCGCAGCCTCGATCTATGTTTGACGACCCTAAACAGCACAGCCTCGGTCGTTTCTACACGACCGTAAACTGCACAGCTTTGGTCCATGCTGCGCGACCCTAAAGTGCACAGCCGTGATCTGTGACGCACGACCCTAACTGAAAATCTCGGTCTGTGTTGAACGACCCTTAACAGCATAGTCTTATTCCATGTTTCACAACCCTAAACTGTCGGCCTCGATCCTTGCTGCACGACCCTAAACTGCACCGCCGTGTTTCATGTTGCATGACCCAAAACTGCATAGCCTCATTCCGTACTGCACAACCGTATGCTGCACAGCCTCGGTCTATGTCGCACGACTCTAAGCCGCATAGCCTCAATTCGTGCTGAATGATGCTAAACTACACATCCTCTGTTTGTGCTATACAAACCTAAACTGCACAGCCTCGGTTCATGCTGCATGACCCTAAACTGCATAGCCTCGGTCCGTGTTGTACGACCCTAAACTGCATAGCCCCGGTTCGTGATGCAAGACCCTAAACTGCACAGCCTCCATCCGTGCTGCACTACCTTAAACTACACAGCCTCGGTCCCTTCTCCACGACCCTAAAGTGCACAGCCTCGTTCCGTGATGAACGACCCTTAACTGCACAGTCTCAGTCCGTGCCACACGACCCTTAATTTTTAACCTCGGTCAGTGCTGCACGACCCTAAACTGCACAGCCTCAATCCATGCTGCATGACCCAAAATTACACATCCTTAGTCCGTGTCGCACGACCGTAAACTGCACAACCTCAATTCGTGCTGCACGACCCTAAACTACATAGCCTCAGTCTGTGCTGCACAATGCTAAACTGCACAGCCTCTGTCCATGTTGTAGGACTTTAAAGTGCACAGCCTCAATCCGTGCTGCATGACCTTAAACTGCACAGCCTTGGTCTTTTATGCTTGACCCTAAACTGCACAGCTTCAGTACATGTTGCACGACCCTAAACGGCATTGCTTCGGTCCGTGCTGCAAAGCCTCAGTCCGTGCTGCACAACCTTGGTGCATGACCCTAAACTTCATAACCTCGGTCCGTGCTGCATGACCCTAAACTGCACATCCCCGGTTCGTAATGCAAGACCTTAAATGGCACAGCCTCAGTCTGTGTTGCACGACCCTAAATAGTACAGCTTCGGTCCTTGCTGCACGACCCTAAACTTCATAGCTCGGTCTGTGCTGCATGACCCTAAACTACACAGCCCCGGTTCGTAATGTAAGACCCAAAACTGCAAAGCCTCGGTCCATGCGGCACAACCCTAATCTACACTGCCTCATTCCGTGCTGCATGACCCTAACCTGCATAGCCTCAGTCCGTGCCGCATGACACATAACTGCATAGCCTAGGTCCTTCCTGCAAGACCCAAAACTGCACAGCCTTGGTCCTCGCTGCACGGCAAAACTGCACAGCCTCGATCCGTGCCGCACGACCCAAAAATGCACAGGCTCAGTCCGTGCTGCACGACCCTTAACTACATGGTCTCATTCTGTGTTGCACGACCGTAAACTGTCAGCCTCGATCCGTGCTGCATTACCCTAAACTACAAAGCTTCAGTCCGTGCTACATGACTCAAAACTACACAGCCTCAGTCTGTGCTACAAGACTATAAACTACATAGCCTTGATATGTGCTGCATGATCCTAAACTGCATAGCCTCAGTCCGTGCTACACAACCCTGAACAGCATAGCCTCGATCCTTGTTGCATGAACCTAAACGGCACAGCCTCGATCCGTGCTCTATGACCGTAAACTGTACAGCCTCTATCAGTGTTGAACGAGCCTTAACGACACTGCCTCATTCGGTGTTGCATGACCTTAAACTGTCAGCATCGATCCGTGCTGCATGATACAAAACTGCACAGCCTCAATCCGTGCCACACAGCTGCATACTGCACAGCCTCCGTTCGTGCTGCATGACCCTAAACTGCATAACCTCGGTCCGTGCTGCATGAACCCAAACAGCACTGCCTCTGCTCCTGCTGTATGGCCCTAAACTGCAGAGCCTCCGTCCGTGCTGCACGACCCTAATCCGCATAGCTTCGATCCATGCTACAAGACCCTAAACGGCACAGCCTCGGTCCGTGCCTCACAAACTTAAACTATACAGCCTCGTTGCGTGCTGCATGACCTTAAACGGCACAGCCTTAGTCCGCACTACACGACCCTGAACTGCACTGCCTCGGTTCGTGATGCAAGACCCTAAATTGTACAGCCTCGGTCTATGCTAAACTACCCAAACTACACAGCCTCGGTCCATGCTGCATGACTCAAAACTACTTAGCCTTTGTTTGTGCTGTACGACTGTAAGCTGCACAGCGTCGATTCGTGCTTCATGACCCTAAACTGCACATCCTCAGTCTGTGCTACACGACGCTAACTTGCACAGCCTTTGTCAGTGCTGTATGACCCTAAATTGCATAGCCTCTGTCCGTACTGTACGACCCTAAACTGTAAAGCCTCGGTCTATGCTGAACGACCCTAAACTGCACAGCTTCAGTATATGCTGCATGACGCAAACGAACCTGCCTCTATCCGTGCCACATGAACCTAAACTGTACAGCAACGGTCCGTGCTGCACGACCCTAAACTGGACAGCCTCGATCTATGCTGCATGACCCTAAACAACACAGCTTCGGTCTATTCTCAGTGATCGTATTATGCAATTTAGAGTCATGCAGCTAGGATCGTGCAGTATAAAGTCGTGCCACTAGACCTCTGCTACAGTTTATGGTCATATAGTTTGGACCATGCAGTTTTGGGTCGTGCATCTAGACCAGGGTTGTGCAATGTACGGTCATGCAACACGGACCGGTGCTTGGGTCGCCATGTAGGTGAAACTTTATGGGGAATAGGTCTTTGGGCCGCAATTTGACTCCCTAGGGATAAGATAGGTAGGACCGATGAGGGGTCTAGATAGGAAAGCTGACCTTATCAGGGAAGAGGTGACAAATGTGGGTCTTTTGTATCCTTAAGGACATAATAACTAAGTGTAAAGAAGACCACTGGGGATTGTAGCAGTAAAAATGACCCTAACTCCACTAGGGATAATTGGCTCTCTTACTGGGAATGAGAAGTCATGACCTGAGTTTAATTGACCTTCCACTTTACCTGGGACAATAGGTTAGAGTCAAGGTGCAACTTCATTGGGAATAATAATGATGGGACACACACGGCTTCACCTTGGACTACGTGACAATAGGCTGTTTAAAATACAATCGGCGCCAAGTGCAGCAACCATTATTTCTTGAGTACTCAGCTGGCACTAAGTCTTCGAAAATGCAACTAGCGCTATAGACGGCCTACACTGCTTCTTAACCAGTCATCTGACACTGGATTATTAAAAACATAGTCGGTGCTGAGGACAGCCCGTGCTATTGCTTGGACACAGTCAACGCTGAGTTGCTAGACACATAGCTGGTGTGCTATTGCTTGGACACAGCCGGCGCTGAGTTGCCGATCACATAGTCAGTGCTGTGGTTGGTGAAACACAGCCGGTGCTAAGTAACGTTGACCGCATAGCCAGTGCTGGGTATTGATCGATATTTGAGCCATGATTCGAGCTTGACCCAGTCTAGCCTGCTTGTTGGAATTTTACAGATGCCGATGAGAGTTCCCTAAAGCATCTGGTCAAAACCCGACTCGACCCATCGTTGTTTGGCTTTCCTAGACATGACTAGAATTTCTAGTTTGTGAGGGGCGTTTGAGGGTAGTGTTGGCTATATAAGGGGTAAAACCTCATTTTCCTTCACTTTTTCACCAAAAGTAAAAAAACTTAAAAATATTAACGGTGAGCAGAGGGTGCTCAGTAGAAGGTCCGGTAAGCAGTGGGACTCCGGCAAGGGTTCATGTTTTTAGCAGGAGATCAAGTATTCCGGCAAGCCAAGGAGAAGTTTTTACCAGGGATTGGTGGAGTTGCAAGAGTTTTCTGGTTTAGCACTAGGGTTTTCTGGGAAGCAGGAGAACTCCGACCATGGTCTTCGAGCGTAAAAATGGTGGGAAGTGCAGCAGTGGGCATTTTTGCAAGTTTTGGGAACTTTTCCAGTGGTTTTAAGTCATTTCCCGATGTTGTTGGCATTGCTGCAGAGGAATCGTGGCACCGGCAGAGAGTTTCCGGTAGGAAACCGAAGGGCACTGGGAGGTAGACCGTTGCTGGGGTATAGGCGAACAGTTGTAGGGATTTTTTGCCAGGCAGCGTAGAAGGGCGTGGCGACGGTTGTCATTCACTCATATCATGTGGCGACGGTTGTCAGGCGACGTAACAAGGCTCGAGGTGTCACGTGAAGAATTTGTGGCAAGTGTGAGAGATTTGAACACAGCCGACGCTAGACATTAGCAAACACAACCAGCACTAAGCATTGGCAAATGCAATCGACGCTAAGGTTTGGATGAACAGCCAGTGCTAAGGGTTAGTGGACACAGCCGGCGCTAACCGTTAGCAGACACAGCTGGCGATAAGGGTTAGCGGAAACAGTAGGTGCTAAGGGTTAGCGGACACAGCCAGCGCTGATCCAGTGCGTTAGGAATTTTTGATTTGGGAGTAAACCACTAAGCCTTTTATGATGGCTGATTCTTCTTACCGAATTCCTGATGTGAAAAATCTCAGGAGAGGAGGAGAGGTCGGTACTGATAACTTTATCGATGAGGTTTTAGCAAGAGGGAAGCCCATTTGGCTAACAAGACCAATATGCGAACTAGAGTGGCCTCTCAGCATCACTTTTATTACTGACCCAGTTTATTTTGAAGTCCACGAGGGTAACGGTGGCAATGTTAGTATTGAGGAAGGGGTGGCGCTCCTTCATTGTATGCACATAAACATAGCTTCCGGGAGAACTTGCTTACCCTAGGAAAGCTAATGGTAAAGGCAAAGGGGCTACTAATGTGGTCAGCAAAAGATGTCCAAATTCAGGGGGAGCACCAATACTTGAAGAGATACTCTTCTTGGAACGTCAAGGTGTTGGTATCGCATAGAATAAATCTTGAACATGCTTCTCTATTAGCTGCAGTCCAGTGTTCGAGAAGCTACTATGATCGATGCTCTAATACTGTGAAGGTATTACTGGAGACATGGAGCCATGTTATCAATACCTGGCTTCTTGGGCATGGGGAAGCAGGAATCTCTTTGTTAGATCTTAATTTTAATGGGGGCTTTCCGATAATCGAGGCTATGTATGACGAGTTCATGCCCCAGAACTCAGTCATCTTTGGTGGCGCTAACTTGGGGGATGAGGAGTTGTCTGCCAGTCTTCAAAAGAATTTTGAGGCTTACCAATTAATCCATCCCAAGGCTAGCAATGGTTGGGTCACCTTCACTGAATGGGTGAAATTCTTTGTGGGGACTATCCCGAAGGTGGTCGGGGTACTCCGAGAGGGAAAGGGAAGGATGTTGTGAAGGGAATGCCTCCCGTATATCAATTCGAGACCAGTGACGATTGTGTCTTCTAGGCCGTGTATTTGGCCTTATTTTTGTGAGAGTTCATGCTCCCTGGATGGGCAGACGATATTCGTCTAGGCGCATTATATGTGGCCTGCGACATGGTAAGAGGGTGTGAGTATGCCCTTGCTCAGCCGGTTTTGTGTAATATTTACCATGGCTTCGGGGCCATCTCCAGTGGAAAGGCCTACAAAGGAAAAGAGGGAAGGAATAGAATTATAGGAGGAGTGGAATTTCCTGGGGAATTTAAAACTTTATTCCCCATCCATTACATGTATGGTTGGCTAGGGACCTATTTCCCTGCCACTTATGTGAGCAGCCAGGACACAAGGAACAAATTGTGGCCCTTCTTGATGAGGATTGTTAGCTAAAAGGTTATCTTTCACAGCCCAGGGGAAGTTCGAGGCTTATTTGGGAATGACTCTTTGAATATGCGGCGGGTCCCATTTCCAGTTGGGAGCTTCACTGATCGTGCCTTCGTTGATGAACTGGAGAAGGAGCTAGACGGTGCTCCAATAACCATCAAGGAATTCATGTTCATCATGAGCATTAGAGGAGGATTTCTACCTTTTTGGATTCCACACAATGCCAGACTAGAGGGGTATTTACCCTACCACTTCGCCTGTCAAGGTTGCTCGTTCTCCATGTTTTTCAAAAAGCACCGGTGCAAGGTGACCACAGGGAGAACATAAGAGCTTGGGAGTCTCCGTGAGTGCTAGCTGCCATAGCATATATGGACCGCTTGGTCCACGTGTCTAGAAACGATAGAAATCAGCAAGTATGTGTTACCTCACTTTGGTAGGAGGGTACGGATGACTACGGCCTATGCGAACTGAAAGAGAATCACTAGCAAGGGATACTGGGATAAAATCACCCTTGGAACGGAGTGAATAGAAATTGGTGCCAGAAAACCAGGCAGAGGGGAGTGGCAGACCCTCTTGCCCCTGACGAAGTCTTCACCTTGGAATATCCCTCGAACTGGCAAGCTCTAAGGATCCCACGAGAGATAGTGGTCGATGACATTTCGCTAGAATTTCTTGCCATGAAACAGAGAAGTAGGGGCATCTTTGATAAACTCAGTTCCATATTTGAATGAGATGACGGCCAAAAGGTCCCTGGTTATGAGAAGCATCCCACACAGGACCTGAACGGGCTGATTGGGAGTGGTCCTCATAGTAGACTGGCCGAGGGCCCCTCTCAAGGGGGAATTCTGAAGCCGCCCTTCCTTCGGCAGGGGGAAAGAAAAGAAAACGCTCCACTGCTACTGACATTCGTGTGTCGTCTCGAGTTAGTGGGCTTACTCGGAGGCGTAGGGGTGCCAATCTTCCTGTGATCTCAGAACTAGGAGGTAGCTCTTCCTCCTCTAATCATTTAGGAACTCCATCTGTGTCACCTTCAACACTTTCTCCACCATCTTCTGTCTCTCCTGAATTATCTTCTTCTTCTTCAGAGACTGAAGCAAAAGACTCCCACCCTTCTGAACCCATTGTTATTCCTTCTGACCGGGAAGTGACTCCGGATCTTGGGGAGGTGCCTCTGAGTCCAAGGGCCATTCTTAAGTTAAAGCCAGCTCCGATGGAGACTGATGAGGCTAGAGGTCCCACGGTAGACTGAGGCATAGGCTATGATTCAAGAAGAAGGGCCTGTAGTTAATGATACCCCTAAGTACCAAGAGGTCACTACCCCGAGGATGCTGAGGCTGCTGAGGGTGTAGGTCAGATGGAAGAAACCATGGTTGGGGCTGAATCAGTGATTGGCGAAGGCCTAAGAGAAGAGGCAGCTTCTGAACTTGCCAATGTTGATGCGACAGTTCAGAAGGGTGAAAAGCATGGGGAACAAGTTTGTTTGGAGGCCCCTGAGACAGAAGTGGAGGACCCCATAAGTGAGGGTAAAGGCAATGAGACTGGTGTTGAAGAATCCAGGCAGGTTGATGTAGGGGCGGCCTCTGGGTTTGAAGTGCACGAGGGTCTGGGCTTTGTCATCGTTTCAAAGGAGCCATTGGCTAATATGGTTATTACTTTGACAAGCCTGTTCCTTGAAGCCAAAATTTCTTCAGCTGTTGTAATTCCAGCTCTATCATCTACACCCATCTTTAGCAGGGTTTCCGGTATGATTGCAGGCATGCTTCGATTTTGCCGTAGGGTCCACGGGAGCTACCTTTCAATGATCTGAGCGAGGCTTTGGCAAAGCTTAGGTAATTTTCTATCAAGACTATTATGGTTGCGAGTGCACCAGAAGTCTTGTCCCGTTTTGATGCAATGCTAAATGAGCTGGCGATCAAGAATACTTCGTCATGAAGTGGAGACCAGAAGGTTAGGCTCCTTAGAGGAGTCCATCTTGCGTCGTCGTGAGGAAATATATTCTTGCAGTGAGAAGAAGGCCACGATAACTGGCCATCAGCAGGATCTCAAGAGGGAGGCACAAGGCAGCTACAAGAGAATGATCGAAATAAGAGAGGAGATGCGAATATTGAGGAAGGAATCCGATGGGCTTGAGACAGAGATGATTCAGAGAAGAGCCTTAGAGGCTTCTTTGGTTGCAGATTTATCTGAACACAATCGCACTATCGAGTCCAAAACTATGGCAATGGAGGAGGAGACTCAAGCAGTGGCCAAACTAAGGGAAGGTGTCCAGGACCCCGAGGCTTCTTCCGCAACATACAAAGCAGAGTTCAACAAGATAGTTGATCGTTTTTTAACATGTCATTTCCTTTTGTTAGTACTTTGTAAAAAGTTTGAACTCATTAATAAAATGTTTCTTTTTCTCTTCTGGCTGACTTTGTAGTATGATTTCATTCTCCTCTTACTTTGTTGTACTTCATGTGATTTTTTTTTTTTTAACGCCTCTCGATATATTAGTACCCTAGGCCTTGTTTAGCCCCATGA
Source organism: Amborella trichopoda (assembly GCF_000471905.2). The sequence goes on from NW_006497138.1 coordinate 3,149,059, forward strand.
CTAGCTGTCGTGGCTTGTATAGCTTCAAAATGGGGAGTCATTGCTTTTTCTCCTCTTAATGTTTGATTGACCAAGGGCTCATAGTTCATTTTCCTCATCATTTGGTGAGCCTGCTCACTATAGATAGTCCAGTCAGGAGGGGCTTTGGCCTCTTTTAGTGGTGCATACACTTCAAACACATCATAGTTTTGATCTTAGGCATAAACTCCTTGAGATGTTTTGAAGCAATACTCATAACTTCCAATTGACTTTGAAGATTGCGAGCTTCGCCTCTTTAGTTTGCTAGGGGATCCTGCCCTTGAGGGGAAGATGATTGCCCTTTCTCAAACTGCTCTCCTCTCGCCAAACCGGGGAAGAATAGAACTTGTTGCTGATCACTGATGCAAGGAGCATCCTCTATGCTTATAACAACCGGATTTTGAAGAATCTTTCATGGCGGTTGGCACACTACTTCTGCTTTCAAGAGTGCAATAGGGACCTATAGGACTTTTTTATGGTCCGGTGTATAGGTGATCTTTGGAGCTGGGAACTCTATCCCCATGACTTGCTCAATCTTAGGAACGACCTCTGATTCATTTTCTGACCAAGGTGGCTCAGAAGTGGGGGCAAAGGGCGAGGACTCCTTTTCAAATGAAGAAGGAGTTTCTTCAGGGATGATGGTTGGGATGTTAGAATGAATAGGGCTTAGAGGTAAAATTTTGTGTTGCCTTTCTTCCTCTTTAAACATGTTCACCAATGTTCTCTCAACATCCTCAACATCTTCATGAGGAGAAGATGTTGCCTTTATTGTAGACTTGTGACCTTCAACATTCAGCTTCTGAGGCGACACCAGATCTATGAAGTAATATTTAGCATCGACGTAGTGAGTTTCGACTACACGGAACGGTCCTTTGTTGGCATAGATCGTATGATGTCTCCCATCTCGGCTATACTTGAAGCATTAGTACAACGTCGATGGAACCACGCCCTGGTCATGGAGCAATGGCCGACCGAGGAGAATGTTGTAGGAAGTGTCGGTGTTGATTACATGAAACTAGGCATAATTGTTCAGCTCATCGATCTTAAAACGAAGGCGAACTGTGCCAGCTAGCTTCTCTCCTGACTGGTACCCCTTGAACTGTGACGTGGGTCGGAGTAAGATCTTCGGACCCTAACCCTAATCATAGATACTGAGGACAGTTAGAAGCTTCCGTAGATGTCCTATCACATCATATTTCACGTTTTCTTGATCAAGGCATTGTGCTCCTAATCTTGCCATTGGTTTGGGTGGTTGGGTTGAGGAGCAGGTTTGGGTGGAAGAGGTTTATTTTTGCCTGCCGGCTAACTCGATTGCACAGCGAGCTTAGTTTGGACGATGGAGGCTTGATGTTTTGGAAGTGATTGAGTATATGGGATCAAAGGTGTCCTAGGGAATTGGAGAATAGGTGGATTGTTTGAGGTATTGGGTTTGGGAAGGAGCCTAAGGAGCTGTAAGATAGGCAGATTAGTCTTTGGATTAGGGTGCGTGGCAGAATAGGGAACTTCAAGGTGCCCGACTTCTGCGGTGGAGGTTGCAGCGTCCTCCCCGATCTGAGAATTATCTGCCCTGTGATGGATGTTGCTCCTAACATTTGTACCACGTGGAAAATTTCCTGAGAATAAAAACTCTGGCCCCTTGATTCTTTCAGTCTCTGCTCAAAGTTGGACTCAGGGGGCCACTGGGGTTTCTTTGGCTTCAAATTTTTATTTTTCTTTGAAGAGGATGGCTGTGTTTTGGCTCGAGTTGTTAGGGCATCAACAACTGTTAGGAATCATGTTGCCTGTGCCAGGGTCTTTCTCAATCGTTTCCGTTGTCTTGCGTATGTTGATCCCTTTGAATTCTTTGTCGAGAGCCTCGAAGTCCAGGCATTTCAAGGTAGTGCCAACAGGAGACATAGGAGAAGAAAGATGAGAAGTAGAAGAAAAAGAAGGAGTAGGGTTAGAAAGTGGGGGACCTTTAAGGTCGTTCCCCTCGTCGGATCGATCTGGGTGGCTTTTTACATCATCACCAGGGTCGGACGTTTGCAGGGGGTCTTTTAGCTCTTTCCCATGCTTAAATCATTGGGGAGTGCTTTTAATGTCGTCACCCTCATTGGATGTGCTCTAAGTGGAAGATGAATCTGGGAAGTCCTCTCGATGAGAAGGAAGGAGGATAGTGTCAGGGATGAAATCCAATAGAGTTGGTAGTGGGGGAAGGGGCCTGAGAATTCTTGCTCAAGTGGCAGTTGAACCGTTTTTTTTTTCCTGCGAGCAGCCCATGGTTCCCATCTCCCTCTAGTTTTCTGAGGTGGTGTTTGATTCGTCTCACTAGACTTGTGAACGACCTTAGCTTGGTGAACTGCTTCTCGTCTTGAGGACTTAAGTGTGCTTCGCCCGTGGTGCACTATCCATGGATGGGAAGTCAAGGGTTTACCAGAGTCTGAATCGTTATTAAGACGGTCCTGTGTTGGGAGGTCCTCTTGCATTGGCGAAACAGTGGCTTGGGGGTCACTTACTAGGACATTGTAAAACTTCTGGTATTCCCGCATGTTCTTTGTGAATCTATCATGGAAACTGGTGCATTCCCACAGGTAGTGACCCCATATCTGGTGATTCGGGCACCAACGGTCCTTGGTCCTCTTAGCAAGGTGTCAGGGTTGCCTTTCCTGCATCATAGTGATTATGCCTTCCTTAAGCATTAAAACAAAGAAGGTGTGAAGGATGTTGGGGCTTCAACTTCTTCTTGGACGGTTATTGCATGGGAGGCTTTAGCTTTCCTGAAGGCCTTCTTTAAGTCTTCAAGCTTTATCTGAACCTTTTGAATTAGGGCCTCGATAATATCTTTCAGTGTGTAGCAGCCATCTGTGGGATGATTGATCCTTCGATGGTAAGCACAATAATTCACCTGAGTGTCAAGGCCAGCTTGCCCAGGCAACTTGGCTTCTGGAAGCTGAAACATATTATGTTTCAATAATAACCAAAACAGCCTAGGGACCCATTCCTTCTCAAAGGGGTAGACCTTGTTCTTATGCCTGGTGAAATAATCACCCCGATCAAGGTTGGCCAATGGGGGTACTCTGTTGTACGACTGTTGTTGTTTTGCTGTCTGGGGAGCTGTCTTCGGCATGCCACCCCTTTGGAGAGGTACAAAGTTTGGGAGGGAGTCTTCTTTGGATCAGTGACTGTGATGGCTTCACTGATTACTCCTTTCTGTTGGCTGCCCCGTGTGTTGTTCCGAGAGCTACCATTGCCTCGGCTGTTCACTGAGCTTGCAGACATTTGACGTGACCTGCCGTGGTGGCATGACAGACTTTCTATGCGGACTGATTTAGAGATCAATTCTGACACAGAGGTCAACTTAGAGGCCTCGACATGTAGAATGATCTCGAGTCAGATGTTCCGCACCCAAGTTTGGACTTCTTCCTTCTCTGGCATAGGCTTAGAATGATGAGCAGCCAAATTTCTCCATCTTGACATGAACTGGTCCATGGGCTCATTGGGGTCTTAGTCAGGGTGAGAAGTTTGATGGTTTGAACCTCTTTCTCGACCTCATAGAAGCGTTGATAAAACAGTTTTTCCATTTCCTTCCATGTATGTACCGAGTTCGAGGGAAGTCGAGCATACCATTGAAGAGCTGGATCGTCAAGGGTTTTAACAAACTGACTGAGAAGGAATCTCCCATCAGCCGCTATATATATATGGAATAATGTTTCATGTGGGTTGGACCGCATTTCTACATATGTGGTCCAGGCAGTGCAAAGCATCCATCTTAAAGATGGATGCAAGTAAGTGTTCTATCGAAAAACAATGGAAATTAACAGTCCAAATGTTCTCTTACTGTAATTTTTTTTTTTTTTGTCATATTCATGATTTCCATGTTAGAGATTACATGACCTTAAAAATTAAATCTTAAAATACATCTCAAAAATAGATTTGTTAAGAGGCCTGGATTTTTCGTTTTATGCGGACTTGGCT
>NW_006497138.1:3153050-3173775 GCF_000471905.2 Amborella trichopoda
ACTAAAGTAAGTTAGTTAAGGTAGGTACGTACGTTTAGTTTTACGTTTTGTTGTCGGTACGTCGTCGTCGTCGTACGTAACACGTACGTACTATATATATATATATATATATATATATATATATATATTAAAGCAAACGCCAAACAACTGGCTTGTTTAGTAATTGCACATCCCAACGCTTTTAAAATTATTGAAACCGATGCTTTAGAGCTAAGATATGGAGGAATCCTAAAACAAAGGTTTCAACCTAATGACAAAGAAAAATTGGTAAGGTACACTACAGGGGTTTAAAATCCGGCACAACAAAATTATTTAACTATAAAAAAAAGAAATACTTTCAATAGTAGAATGTGTCACAAATTTGAAAGTGATATTCTAAATCAAGAATTCTTGATAAGGGTAGACTGTAAGGCTGTTAAAGATATCCTGGAAAAGGATGTTAAAAATAGAGCCTCTAAGCAGATCTTTGCCAAATGGCAATCTATCCTCTCTCACTTTGATTTTACCATAGAATATATAAAAGGGGAGTCAAACTCCCTGCCAGACTTTTTAACTCGTGAGTTTTTGCAGGGATACTCGAAGAAAGATGGAAGCCAATACCTCCAATAGTAGCAGCTTTAATAGACCTCATTCTCCTAAAAATAAGGAGGTAAATGAAAAACCCAAAAGTTCTAAAAATAAAACACCCCATATTGAAAAAGCATTATTATCAATAATAGTTGTTGAAAAAGAATACGCTCTAAAAGAGCCAAATCAAGTGGCAGAAGCTTATCTTATAGATAACATGCACCCTGAAACAAGGTACAAAACTCGGGATTATTATGAAAAAATATTGGCTGAAACAGAGTCAATAAGAATCTTCCATTGCAATCGGAATAGTCAAATTATTGGATATTCAAAATTTCTGATCTTAAAGATTATTACATTCGAACAATGGGGTCTTGATCCCTTGAGGCATAAATATCTATCAAGAGCCTTAAAAGTCAAGGCTTATAATTGCTATGATTACATAAAAGCTTGAGATGTAGTCCTATTATTCCAAAATTCTATGAGAACGCATAGTTGGTTTCTACAATTTAGATTAAACACTAAAATAAGTGTATTTCCCCAATGGTTTAAAAGGTGGATATTAATGTGGGGTCCTACTCTAGATATCTACCCAGAGAACCTAATAGAATGATATGAGCTTTTCAAGGCCTCGAATAGAGGAATAAATGAGGTGGATTTATGCATGCACTTTATAGCAATTTATGGGATCCCCTGGATCCTAAGATGGGAATATTTCATAACCCCTAATAATAATGAATAGAATTATTTTCCCTATTTGGAAAGGAGAGTTTAGATAAAATGGTGGGATTCTTTCAATGATGATTATCTCAAACCACATAATATAGTAATAGAAAAGCTTAAACAAGCTAGTAGGGAAATCCCACATCCTAATAAAATTGAAGAACACTTCAAGCATAATCCAGAATTATCCAATAAAGAAATTAAAAGACAAATATTATTAGCTCTAAATGATGAAGAGCTAGATGACATGTCCATATCCTCCTCAAAAGACAAGGAGGAAGAAGGAGACCATGATGGGGATCACGCTAAAGACAATCGATATGACTCTTATGGAGTACTCACTCCCATCAGAAGAAATTAATGAGCCGACCCGACTTTAAAATAATCCAGGACACGAAGGCCCAATAAGAATGACATAAGCATGACGATACTCTCCAGCGACAGGGACAAAACTGTAGCAAACATTGTAGCATACACGACAAATCATTGTAGTGTCAACAAGAAACTATAGTGTCAGCAAGTCACTGTAGTGTCAATAGGATAAGACAAAAATCACTGTAGCAAGGATAATAATTGCAGCCACATCATCCTCCGGACTCCAAAATAAAATTTCGAAGTCCAATCTTTTGTCTATAAAAAGGGAGGAAAGCTTTATTCTCATGCATCGAAAATTTTAGGAAGTTTCTTTCTTTAAGCTTAGTATTAGTATATATTCCTAAGTTTCTGAGTCCAGTATCCCATTTGTTTCTGAGCCTAGTATCCCATTTGTTTCCTACTAAGAAAAGCCTTGTAATTCAAGAATTGTACATGTGTGATTGCTTTTGGAAGGAAGTTCCAGACTATATCCGGGAACAACTACAGCTATTTACTAGCTTTTACATTTGCGAAATGTAAGTATTTGGTTATGCAAGTAAAGATTATGGTTTGTATTAGAACTTTGAGAGTTTCTTATGTGGTATGGTTAATTTTTAATTTGTCTAACTCATTACTGTGTTGCTGCATGATTATTGTCATATTGTTGCTTTTAATAATTCTATCAATTTAGATATTCAAACTCTATAACGATCTGACCAAAATGGTATCAAAGCCAAGTTACACTGTCTAGTTTTATTACTTAAATTTTGACCTTTCCAGAATAAGTATACTATTAAAGTCGTAAGTGACAGTACACCTTATCTTGTGGAACCCTAAGTCGTGGTTGAGCACGTACGCGCAGGGAGTAAGTCGCCAGTGCTATTTTCCCATTGATTGTGAAACAGGAAATAGGTAACTACGTTATTGACTCAATGACGAGCTTATTCAGAAATACATCTCAAAATTTAAGCAATAATGTTAGCTCTTCAGGCTCTCATATAAACAGTATAAAGAATACTGAATAAATAATTATATCTAATATAGAAAAAAGCATACAAAACTTGAATATTCCCAAAGTTCGTACTTACGAAATTTATAGAAAATGTTCTTTCCAATTTAAAAGTGATTATGCTATAAAAACTATTGAAAAAACTGTATCTATTCTTGAATCTCAAAATACAATATCTCTTCTATCTAAAGACAGAATAGAAGAACATATAACTAAGGGATATAATTATTTACGCATAGGGTTGGTCCAAATTGCAGTTAAACCTTTAATTCGTACTGGACTCAATAATTCAGTCCTTCTATGTTCAAGGGAAGTAAGACATAGAAATTTTTTTTATTCCTTATTAGGGATCGTTGAATCCAGCCTCTGTGAAGGCCCTATATACTTATTGCTATCCAAATTTTTCAGTTTCCTTAACAGAACCTAATCTTCTAAAGGTTTTAACTTTAAACCTCAAAACTGATGGGTTTGATATGGAAACGGTTCCCAGAATGTTGCAATCATATATAGAATTGCTATAAGGTTATGAATACTATATGCCTAGATGCGGAAAAAATGGATAAAAGGGGACAGACCTTATATTTCCAAACTAACGTAGAAAAATCAAATTTGATAGTTCTCAAGACTATAACATGGAATCGGGTAAATTTGCCGGCTCAATGGAATCTACAAAATGAGACCCCTTCTAAACCCGTTCAGAATTCTAATGTTAATTCGATAATAGAGTTCCCTAATGGGGAAGTCCAGATACAATTTAATGCTCAATGGGGTGCTAGAATTCATATTACTTCCTAAAGTCCTAGAATTCCAGCTAGAAGTTCTACCTCATTTATTCCTCATACGAAATACGAGAATCAATATATCAATGCTATGCTACAAGATTTGAAAAAATTCAACAACCTGTCTATAATGTCGAAACCCCTAAAACAGCTAACTCCAGATTAGAATCACCAGGACCAACATTTTTTGATGTCGAATATGATCCCCAAAGCGTTAATGGTATTCAGGATAAAACATTTCAGATAAATTTTGAGAAAATAGAAACCAATTTTAATTCAGATCATAATAAAGAAATTAGAGAATGGTTCCTAAATAAAAGAACTGAGAGATCAAGACAATACATTAAAGAAAAATGTATTGAAGCCATGGAAAAAGTTCAAGGAAACATGTTCTTCAGGTGGTTTGGAGAAAGGTTTGTCAAAAAACATAAGTTAACCTTTCCATTTGAATACCTAGACAAAAAATACGTTAAAAAAACTCCTAATGTTGACACACTGAATACTTTGTATAATACTTACAAGACAACAAAAGGAGAGATAAAATCAAGACATCCTCCGGAAGACATTGTTTTGGACGTCAAAGGGTCCATTGCAGCCCCTTATAAAAAAACTTCTAATAATCCTAATACGGAAGGTTTTAAATCCATTATAAACAAAATAATTATACTAATCTCTATCTAAAATCCCTAGGAGAACAAGCTGATAGAATAGAAAATTTAGTATCTAAAAAAGATATTTTTGAAGACAAACCCTCATTATCTAAACCTACACCAATCCAAATTAAAACTACTGCCCCTTTAGTGTTTAAACCCTCACTTGAATTACCTAAGAATAGGTTCAAATTGCAACCTGTGAGCTCAGAATTTCTTGATGAAGTTATGTCTAGGCTAGGAAATCTAAAAATAGATGAAAAGGGCAAAACCCTTGAAAAGATTCCTGAAACTTCTAATAACATGATTGAAGATATTACTGATAACTGCTCTAAACAGGACATTGAGAGTTTAGAATAAGTCTTTAAACAAGCTATGGATAAGCCTGCTGAGATCAATAAAATTGGTTATGGTAATAAGTAATTCATGATAAAAAAATAAAACATTTGTCGTAAGCGTAAAAGGTTAAAAATACAAATTCTTCGAATCAAAGAAACTAAAACATAACTTTAAAGAAAAATAAAAAATAAAAGTTAGTTAATAATCTTTTGGGTAACAACAATTGAAAACTGAAAATATTAGAGAATTGGCTTGCTATATGGAAAATTTTATACATTGAATAAGAATATAAAAATTATAATTTATTACAAAGAAAAATAGCCAATCCTAGTTCTTTAATTTTTTTTAACAACATTTTGGTCATGCAAAAAAAAAAAAAAGGAAGCAGCCAGTGAAAAAGTAGAAAAGAAATATTTATCCAACAAAATTATTTACATTCAATATAAAATAAGAAATAGTATGTTAATCATTGAATGAAAAAAAAAATATGGCGAATTTTCATACATAAAATCCATCATAAAATGTGAATACCTGTTTATAAAAATTTGACCACTTCAACTTGCATACTTTAAATACCCAAATAGGTTAATGAGCTCATTAAAAGTTTAAAAGCATTTAAATCTAGAAATTTTAAAATTATCATTAAAAAGTTATAAATATTGGTAAATGGGCGCAAAATTGTCATAATTTGTTTATATTAAGAAATTAGCATTTAGTATAATTTAAAATGTACGCATAAGCTAATTTTTTAGCGCACAACTTTACCCTTAAAACTATGAAAAGGAAAAAAAGGGTTCAAATTGCATACAAAACTTAAAAAATTCATCACAAAAAATTCAAAACATATCCACAAAAAATCCAATCTATATCTTTTTAAGCATACGTAAACGCATAAGAAAAGCCCAAAAAAAATAAAAAATAAAAAAATAAAAAAATAAAAGAAATTATTTCCTAAAGAAAAGTAATTATTGACGATACTGTGAAGAAGAAATATTAAATGAACCGTCGGCTAAAATACATGCATAAAACGTTCAACATAAACTGAAAAATAAATCCAAAAATCAGTCTATTTAATTTTTAACATGTTTAAAGGGTGTGGTTTATGTAAGGCTGCAATTTTAAACAATCCAATTAAAGCGCACCACTAAATTTTGTCATAACATGTATTTTTGGCATAAAATTTTTTTAGGATTACCTAGAAATATATTTTCATATCTAATTATAAAATTTTAAACTCCAAAAATGGTTAAAATGAAGTAGATCTATAAACATATGAAAATCTAAAAAATGGACGAGTGCTTTTGTATTTTCAAAATGGTTAACGAGTGATTTTGTATTTTCAAAAGAAGAATTGTTTCATGCGGCCTGGATCACATTTCTTCAATATGCGGTCCAGTGTTATAAAGCAGTCATCTTAAAGATGGGTGCAAATAGGTGTTCCATCTAAACACAATTGTAACTAACAGTCCAAATGTTTTCTTAATATAATTATTATTTTTAGTTCTCAAAATTTATTTATTTATTCATATTCATGATCTCTTTGTTAAAGTTGTCTAAAAATTCGGATCAAATTTTATTTAAAAAATACATTTAGTGCCAAGCCCACATTTCTACATTCCGCAGGCTGGCCGCATGCTAACCATATCCTTTTCAAAATATAGAAAACATCTAAAATTCCTGAAGTATCTGATCGAAAGATCCTAAAAAAATGAGAAGAAGATGTAAGACCCATAAATTGGTATATTGTAAGCTTAAGAGGGCAAATGAGAGATGGACATGAGGAGAAAGGGAAAGATGAGCGCTACTTAAAAATAGAAATGGATTTAAGGAGAGAGGGGGAAAGATGAGCGCTGATTAAAAGAATTTTTTTTGGGTGCGTCAATGGGGAGAGGACATGGCGCTACCTTTGATAGAGAAAGAGCCCCTACACTTGGTAAAAATTGAACTTAGCATCGTAGCAGTGCAAATCATCAAGCACTAACCAATTAAGCTCGGGGTTTTTTTTTTGATGAGTTTCAATAGGTGAGAATGTAAATCACGGTTCCCATAAAAATAGGAACAATCAAAGTTTAGTTCCGATGGAAAAATGAGCTCTAAACTCTCTCTCTCTATCACTTTCTTTTGAGGTTTCCTGCCTTGGTTTCTCTAACAATATGTGCATTTATTATTGCAACATGTGTACCTATTAGTTGTGGTTTAGTAATGTGTTGGCTCTAAACAATCAAATTAGAGCCCACCTTCAAATAGTGTACATCGAGCAGATTTATGAGAACTTAAAAAACTTGAAAATTGATGGTCGAAAAATGAGTTACAAATGCACTATTTCCAATACTTGAAATACATTTTTTTCTCATGTCTATGCATCTTAATGTCGAGATGATCAATTTGATGATATTTGAGCATCAAAATAACATCTTCTAATAAAAGATTTGAAGTAGGCTATAACTTTGATTGTTTAGAGCCTATGGTCTATCTAAATATTTTTCATACCCTATATAAGTTATGATCTTTTTAACAACAAAGAGTCATTCAACTCTAACATATAGTTTGAAAGTTATTGGACAAACAATATTTCTAACCCAAATTTGATTTGACTGCCCTGTGCAGGTCATGTCAGGGACGAGGCATGGTGCGCCTCTTGGGACAAAATAAAAAAGAAAGAAAACCTACTCCCCCATTACTATCCCAAACATCCAAGTACATTGAGTCCCATGTCATTACATCTTGCATCCGGGAACGATCGAAGGTGCAGATTGAGCCGCTACGTCCTAGAGTGGAGTTACAACACCTGAACTTTTCAAATTAATCTTTTCTTATGTTCTATAGGGACGAGACCGAGCAATTTTTGCCCCCAAACCCCGATTTTCTTTTTAAGTGACTTATGTACGGATCATAAAATTTTAGGCAATATACGAGATGATTGACTTATATGCATAAATTACAAAGAAGATTGGTCAACTCCTTTTTTTAATTTTTATTTTGAAAATTACCCCTCAGTCAACATGAATTTTGATTCTTTTTTTTATTTTAGTTTTTTTAAAATTTCTTCGTTAAAAATAAATAAATAAAGTAAACAAAAAATATATCAAAATTTAGGTTAAATGAGGGGTAATTTTGAAAAACATAAAAGAAAGTGGTCAACCAACTTTCTTTATAAATTACGCATATATGTGGAGTATTTCGCATTTTATCTAAATGGGTGGAAAGGGAAAAAGAGGGTTAAAAACGTTTTTGGGTTAAACGGGTATAAAACAATTTGTTAGGACTAATTTTTATGGTTAAAAAAGTCAATAAAAGAAAGAGACAAGAAATAAGGGGTGCGATGAAATCTTTAAGGGTTTATTTATGCCACTTGAAAAAAAAACAGAAAGAGAGTCATTCATGAAATACTATGAAGAATTAGAGTTCTATATGAAATTTTCCAAAAATTATTTTAAAGTCCGTACATAAATCACTCTCTCCCTTGTCATCCTGAACCACATAAATTCTACGCACTTGAAATCACCTAAGCCCTTGAAATCTTGAGATACACTTGAACCTAAACGTTCAAGCCCACAAACAATCCAATAGTTTCATTACCTAAACCATGGTGATTCTTAGGTAGACTGTGGACCATCCGAGGCATTTCTGCCTCTAAGACCCTCTTAATCAATTGGGAAGACCCAGATTCTATTGAAAAAACGTCTCATGCTCGAGCCGCTTTCAAGTAGTAATGGAACGGCTCTCCTCCACGCCAAATTTTTCTGATTCAAGCCTCAACTCTGGGTGTTGGGCCCATAGATCGGGTTTACAACAAGTAGGTCACTTCTACTTTTTCATCGTTAAAAGTCTTATTTTTAGAACTCCCAAGTGTTTCCAAACCTTCCTTATACCTGTTTTTTTTTTAACTTCTAGCTGAGACGGCAAGCAGACAATGGAAGGGAGGTCAGGAGGCCGACCTTTTGTGATCCATTGGCGGACTATAAATTGGACGTCGGCAGGTCAACCTTCTGTGCTCCGCAGTTTGATATAGTCCTCTCTTATATCGATTTTCTGAAGTTCTACTCTAATTTAGGTGCAAATCAAGGCAGGAGAAAGTATCAATTTTTCTCGCGTCTCGATTTTCGCATCTAAACAGATCGGTAAATTACTTGAGTATTATATAAAGATCAATCTCTCTCTTTCTCCGATGCCTCCATTTTACAAATTTTTATTGGTATTTACTCAGTTGAAAAAAGAAAATTCCCAAATTTCTTTTTCATTGTCCCTCTCTAGATTTAGAAGTGTTTACCAAGTAGACCGATATTTAAACGCCAATAAAAGATTTTGACTTTGGTGCATCTACTGAGAAGGGAAACCTGTCAATTGAAGCATTATTACTACTTAAATCAAGGGTTTCAAGTAGAGAAAATTACAAAAAAAAAAAATACCTCAAAACTAGATTTTCTATGCAATTTACACCCAACTTAACTTTTTTTCTCACTTTTTTCTCATAATGCATTTTCAATGCAAATACCCTCCAACCAAATAAAAAAAAAAAAAACCTAACCAATCCTTGCTTACTTTTATCTTAACCGTGAAGGGCGGTCCGGCAATTGCAAATGGCGGTTTGGCAAGATGGTGTGTTACGGTAATGTATTACTGGGTCCAAAGGTCAACATCAAATCTGCCAAAATGATTTTTGTGTTCGAAAAGGCATTTCGGTCTAAAAAAGTGAACTTTTTCGTTGTGGGGTATTTGCATGGAAAGTTTGTTTTGAGAAAAAAGGTGAGAGAAAAAATTAAGTCGGGGATAAATTGCATAGAAGTGTGGTCTTAGGGTTTATACATAACAAAAATAATTCGTAAAACCTGCAACTGAATACAGCTGCACCTTAAATCTTGGTAAATGAATTTATGCACCTTCAAACTTCCAATTTCATCATCATCGCCTCTAGATATGAAAAGAAAAAAATAGATTGTTGGATAAGGATCATCTACGCCTCTAGAAAAAAATAGATTGTTAGAAAAAATAGAATGTCGAAAATAACTTTTTCATCCATAAGAAGAAGAGTCCATCTTCTACATATTTTTTAAACTGTCTATTTTAAGTAATGAATTTTCGGAATAAGAAATAGATGCGAGTCCTAAATGGTCCATCTTGCAACACGTTTTTTGGACCATCCATCTCAAATATTCACATGCGATATATTCATACCATAGTCCTAATGGTCCATCTTACAACACTTATTTTGGACCATCCATCTCAAATACTCACATGTGAGACATATTCATACCATTTGGGAGCTTCAAATTCCATAATCATGCAAAAATGAATATGCAAGCTATCAAGTTTTCCATTGTTGGATCAGGTTTCCTAGGTAGGATTTTGAGATGTTCCTAAGGAGAGAGAGAGAAAGATTCAATCCATATGCAAGTAATATTTATTTATGCCTGATAGGGTTCTTGAATTCAAACCTACATTTGATAATAAACAATAAGATTCCTAAAGGAAAAAAAAAGCATTCCACAAAAGAGGGAAACCAAAACAACTTCCTTATGTTGCACATCATGAAAATTCATGTGCCAATATCTATTCATTCAGCAACACAACAATACCGTGTATCAAAACCGCAGAGACAAATCAAGCACCTCACTTTTGTGGTTCACCTCCACAGGATTGCTAGTCTTCCTCTCCTGTTCCAACATGCTCATGTCCCCCTCTGACAGGCCAATTCTTCCTTTAGGCTCGCTGGGCATCGCACCCACCCCAAACGAGGGTGCGAACCCAGGTCGGACCCCGTAGTGCATCTGTCCTCGTGGATCCACACCCACATATGGAGGCCTTATGAAAAGGTTCGAAGGCATTGGGGCCAAGTTACAGAGCCAAGGGACCAAACTTGGGTTCGTACGCTGAGCCTTTTGAGCCGAGCGCTCCTTCTTGTGTGCGTTTTGGTGTCCTCCGAGTGCCTGATAACTTACAAACTTGCGGTCGCAATATATGCACAGGTAGAGACGTTGGCCATCAAGTGCTGAGCCATAGATCTCAGTCTTTGCTTTAGCGCACTCTTGCACCCATCCGCGGGCCAGCACAGGCATCTCTGGATCGCAACCAAGGGTCAGGTCAAGTCCTAGCCTGATTGGACCTGTGAGGCATGTCCGGGTCCGCGACTCCGAACTGGTTGAGCTTTTTGACTCCATTGCTCCACTAGTGCAAGAAAGAAGCTAGAGAAAGATAGAAGCTTTTGAGATTCCTATCTCTCTAGGGCGTAGGAAGGGGGAAGAGAGAGAGAGAGGGGGGGAGTTTGTGATATTTGGTTGGAGCGTGGCTTTTAAATCCCTCATTGTAGGAATGTTGCAACATGCATGCATGTAAAATAGTTGCTTAATTTGGGTGATGGATCAGATCTTCTACTAAATGAACCCGCACTATTTAGAAATGAAATAATATGAGATACTCAAGTTCGTAACTGGTTAGGGTTAGGGTTAGGGTTTGGAAAGGCGTGAAGGGCTTGGCATTGCTATATGTGGACCCATCCATGGAGTTGGGGTGAAGTTATTGGTTTTTTAGGGTTTGGAGTAAATGCATTCTGATTTTGTGGAAATCGTGATAGGAATTGATCGATATCCATGTGAATTTACAATGTTTGAAATGAGATTGCACCTCACTTTCCTTTTTTTGACTTACTCATTTATCCTCTACATAAATTCCTCATATTCTCATGAATGGGTGGTTCCCTTACTTTCCATGTTAAACATCGGAGGGAAACTGGTTTTTTTTTATGGGTTTCTGGTCCAGGTGGAAATAGGGGAAGGTATTTAAACTTTTTTGATCGTTGGAAGGATTTAAATTTTAGGCCTACTTTTAGAAGCAAGTGGGCTTACGGATTACCTGCCTAAATCAATATTCCTAAAAAGAAATAAAAATGGCACATTTTGATAGAAAGAGAGAGGGCATACAATTCAAAATTAAAATGGAAGGGGGTTGAAGTTACGAGAGTGCCACAAACTTAGCAATTTGCAATGACCTCTCTCTCTCTGGGCCGGGTTTGGGTCCATTCCCACATTAATTTTTGGCGTGTTGGGTTCGCTGTTTAGCCCTCCCTCATCCTTTGATGTTGTTTTTGATGGAAATCAGGTTGGGTTAAATAGGCTTCTTGTTTTTGCTAGTACTTTTCAGTTTTGAAAAATTGGTGTGTGTATATCAAAATAATAAAATGGTTTTTGTGGTTTTTTTCGAAGTTGTATTTTATAGAGAGAAATTCGTGGTTTTTTTTCCCACATTGAAAAGGAGAGAGCTAATTGAGACATATTTAAGTGTAGGCATTCTCATGGCTTGCACCCTTAATACAAATAAGAGAATGATGGTGCTTGTGTGAATTACAAGAACACACGACATACTTGTACGTGTGCGAGGACATGGCATAAAGGTGCTTGATAGTGTTACTTCGCATGCTTGCATAGGTGTAAGAGGCGCTCTTCGCCCGAGCACGTGTATAGGCCGGTCATCTAACCGTTGATTAAAGTTGAGTTTCACCGTACCAACAAGAGGAGCTATCCATAAACTTTTTGGTCTACCCCTAATGGCACCCAGAAGAAAAGGGTTGTTGAGGTTAGCAAATACATCAATCTTCGTCACCCGCCACCCTACTTTTGATACTGAGAGCCATGACCATATAGATAACTTAAAAAAATGAATCAGACAATCTAGAGATAGAGAAACTCCTTCAAAGGTCCTCCTGTTTCCTTCCTTCCAAAATTTCTAGAGGATAATAGCAATCTTCTATAGAGTTTTGCCTACCTCCGGCCGATGTGGTAATGAATGTTCAGTAACAACACCCTCAACCGTCATTGGCAGGGCCAAACTAATACTCACCACACCAAACAGCCAACACCAAATTTGGGTTGCAAAAGGGCAATGTATAAAAGAAGCTCACCAGACTCCCCATTAGCTTTACACAAAAAACAAACATTTGGTAAAATCTTACCCATTTTAATCAGATTGTCAACTGTTAAAATTGTATTTATAGTTTCTAACCAGAGAAAATTTGCACTTTATGAGGAATGGGCCATTTCCAAATCTGCTCAATCTGAGGGCAAGACCATCTCCAACGATCATGAAAGAGAAGAATGTAGCAAGATTTAACCGTAAAGATGCCATCACTCTCCACCTCCCACACCATCTGATCCACTGCATCTGGAGAAATATAAACCATTTCCAGTAATTCTATCAATGCACACCATTGAGCTAAGAGTATGTTATTCAGCCTCACATACGGCAAAGGAATCACCTTGTACGGACTAAGCCTTTTGTTGGTCAGGACGTGCGCGCAACAATAGGAAGGAGAAGAAGAAAGAGCGCGTGGCGACAGGAAAGAGAAGAAGAAAGAGCGTGTGGCAAAGTACGCGAGGCGATAAGAAGGAGAAGAAGAGAGAGTGTGCAGCGAAGTGCGCGACGATAGGAAGGAGAAGAAGAAAGAGCGCGTGGCGAAGTGCGCGCGGCGATAGGAGAGGAGAAGAAGAGAGTGCATGGTGAAATGCACGCGGCGATAGGAAGGAGAAGAAGAAAGAGCGCATGATGATAGGAGAGGAGAAGAAGAGAAAGCACGTGGTGAAGTGATCAAGAAGCATCACCATGTGCATAGCGTAGACTACGCACCACCTGCTGGAGAACTGCCATGCATGGGTTGTAAGTGCTACTTGAAGAATGCATGATGATGTGAGAGCCACTTGTCTAGATTTTATTACCTCTTGACGCCACTTGGACAGCCACCCCACCCTCATGAGTATTTAAGCCTTCTCTCTCACCCACGCCACTCACTCTTCCCTCATCTCTTCTCTCTCTCTAAGTCATGTTTGGAGAAATAGCTTTGGAGGGCAGCCATTGTTGGGTGAGTGAGAGCTGTGAAAGGAATATTAGAGAAGGCACCATTGTTGTTTAGGTAATTGGATTTCTACCCCTTGCATCAAGTTGTATGAAGCATGAATTTAAGCATGTATGAAGCATGATTTAGCCATGATTGAAGCTTGAGTTTAAGTATGAGATGAGACATGAGGTTTCGTAGAAATTGGGTAAAAGAATAAGATAGCATGAATGTATTTGTGCTCTGTCTTTCCTGAAATTTTGACTTCTTTGTATGAATTATTAGGCACTGTTATCATTTCTGATGATCCTGAAACTTTGTGGGATGATGATCTTGTGAGTCTATGTTAAGCTAGATTTGGTTTCATGTTGTTATCTTAGATGGATTTGAAGTTATGGAATAGTTTTTGGAACATGTTATGCTTGCACTGTGATTTTCTAGGGATTTTACCTGTTGTTATGACGAGATTTTGACTAAGCAAATAATATCTGATTGACCTCAAACTATAACCATTGGAAAGGTCTATGAGTCTATTTTGAGTTTTGTGCTTATGACTAATTGAGATTCTTGATAGTTTGAAAGATATGCTTTGTTTTATGCATATATGTCACTTCTAGCAGACTGTGATAATTTCTAGGAATATTACTTTTGTTGAACTGAGAATTTGACTAACCAATTGAAGTCCAAATGATGCTAAACTATAGTCATTGGAAATGTTTAACTTATTCATGTTTCAATATTCATGTTTTTAACTTATTTTGATTCTTCATGTAT
Organism: Amborella trichopoda; assembly: GCF_000471905.2. The sequence goes on from NW_006497138.1 coordinate 3,167,067, forward strand.
ATAAAGTTATAGTTCGCAATATGTCAGTAGGTCACTGTGGACAATTTTAGTAAAAACACAGAATCGATGTCTCTGATGTCACAGATTTCGACTAACCAAAATATGTCCATTATTTTCCAAACCTCTGCCATTTGAACGATACATAAGTAGACTTCAATTCACATGTTGAGTACCTTTTGAAATGTCTTTTTGATTCGAATTATGGATTAACTTTTAAATACATGTCAGTGCCCTCACTGCACAACATATTTTAGATTTAATGTCTCTATTATTTTATACTTTTGAGGGGCCAAACAGGGTTCAATGTCTTTCAAGAAACCCTATTTGAAATATGGTTGTGTCTAGCACAAAATTTATTTTTGAGCTATCTTTAAATTCCAAATGAAGTGAAAGTTATGACTCTATTTATAACTAGTTGTCACGGCGTGAAATTGCAGCTATAACACTTATGGACATTGTTATTGTTATTCTGTGACACCGACATTGAGGTTCTGTGACTTTGATAATGTTATCGTGAGATACCGATACTTCCACCCTGTGTTTGTGATACCAGGTTTCTGTCATATGAATAATGAATACTATAAAATGTGATATGAATACTGATATCTGACGGCTATGCAATTGGTCCTCCATTGATTGTGGACCTTCTGTTTCTGCTATATGAATACTGATATCTAACTGCTATGAAATGGGTCCTCCATTGATAGTAGACTTCCTATTTCTATTTTAGGAATACTGATATCTGACTGCTACACAATGCGTCCTCCATTGATAGTAGACCTTATGTTTCTTTTATATGAATACTGATATCTAACTTCTACGCAATGGGTCCTCCATTGGTAGTAGATCTTCTATTTCTATTATATGAATATTGATATCTGACTGCTACACAATGGGTCCTCCATTGGTAGTAGGGTATACTGTACCTCGACTCTTATGCTAAGAGTGGAGTCAAGATGTAACTGTAATAAACTGGGAGGATTGCTCCCCCCAAATTATCATAGGCACTACGCATGGGTCCTCCTTTGGTAGGGTAACACCCTCTCGCCTGAGGGCACAAGAGAGTGTCGTGTCTTGCAAGGCCTCAGCTTATCAAAAACCCTATAGCGCATTGGGGATGTGTGCGTGAGTGAGGATATTACGAAGTGGGACCTCCACTTGTCATTATCCTCCCTCCTGAATGAGGGTAGAAGTCCCAAGTTTCAATGTTAGCTTGACCTGATCGATGTGACTTCTACTTCGGGAGTAACTTGTTATGTTTTGCTTATCTGAATTCATCTGTTCTGCTTATTTGAATTCAGTATTCTGTATGAACATCTGACTGTATCTGTACTATTTACAAAGGCTGATGTCCTCTTGAGAACAAGAAATGCTCTGTTAATTGAATCATACCATCTTTATACAATATTCATATATACTATGATGTGTGACCATCCTCTGTGAGACAAATGTGATTTCAGACAAACCATGGACATGTTATTATATATTTACTGATAGTCAGGAATGTAAGGGCAGTGATATACTTACTAAGCTTATTGCTCACTCTACTTATTTCATCTGTGTACAGTATTAGTTCCTAATCGTGTGTGGCGAGCAACAGATCGGTGAAAGCAGGTGTTCGGAGTTCAAACCGGTTCAGGATTTTCTTCTTAGCTTGTAGGTGCCAAGTGGCGTTGCAACATATTATTATTTTCGATGCAATATTTTGAGATGAACGTTTGGCTTGTAAGCCTCAAACCTTATCATAAAGAATTTTGGAGGTGACTGAAGTTAATGGTTTAAATTTAGTCAGTTTTCTATCGCTTGATGGATGAGTTTTATCTTCTTATCGTGGTTTGCTTTGATTCCACACTTTTAATCAGTGTTGATGCCATTCCTACCTAAGTGACGTACGCGACCTCCGGTCGCAATCCCGCACTCTGTCACCCTCCGGTGGGGGTCAGGGGGCGGGATCGTGATAGTTATGGTATTAGAGCAGCCAGGCCTAGGGAGTTAGAACTGTCTTTAGAATAGTTTTCAGTAGATAAGTAACTGAGTGTTTGTATCTTAGGTTGAAGATGCTGAGGACACGGGCTTATAATGCCAAGCTCTAGTAAAAAAACACTGATGCCCTCGGAGAGTTTGTCAGGACTTTAGGGGCCATGACACATATGATGAAGGAAGCTATGCCAACCCCATCTACCCCAGCCCCTGACTCGAATGATAGTAGCTTGATAAAGAAGTTTAGGAGGTTGGCTCCTTCGAATTTTGTAGGGCTTGGGGGAGTAGAAAAGGCTGAGAGATAGAGAAGACAAGTGCAGAAGATATTCAAAGTTTTAAACTGTACTAATGAGTAGAAAGTTAGGCTAGGCACTTTCATGCTTGAAGCGGACGCTGAGCACTGGTGGAGCTCAGTGAAATAGTCTCGGGAAGAGTCCGGGAAAAAAGCGAGCTGGGAAAATTTTTTAGAAGCCTTCAATGAGAAGTACTTTCCTGATTCAGTACGGGAAAGAAAAGAAGTGGAGTTTATCATGCTGCAATAAGGAAATTTAACTGTGGAGTAGTATGCAGCCAAGTTTTCTGAGTTGTCAAGGAATGCACCACACGTCATCAATACTGAGGCGCGGAAAGCAAATAAGTTTGAGAGGGCCCTTAGGTTAGAAATAAGGGGGAAGGTGATATCAACGAATCTTAAGGTTTTCTCCCCTTTGGTGGATTTAGCCATGAAAATGGAGAGGGACTGCGAAGAGTCCCTGTTGGGGGAAATTGGAAGATGAGACCAGCCCAGTTTGAAAACTTGGGGAGAAAAGCTCGACCACCACCGAAGAGGAACTTTAGGGGAGGGATCCGAGAGGCAAGAAGATTCAGAGAACATTGTCGAGTGATGTAAGAGAGAGTCGACGCTCGACGTACCCATACTGTGGGAAAGATAATCACTCGGTGGCTGATTGCCGAAGGAAGACTGGGGCATCCTTCTGATGTGGAAAGCCGAGCCACCAAATTAGAGTTTGCCCAGTATGGGGACCTGAGAACCGTCCAAAGACTCAAGGTCGGGTGTTTGCTCTCACTAAGCAGGAAGCTAAGGCATCAACTTAACTTATCAGTGGTACACTCTCCATTTGTGGCAATGAAGCTAAAATTCTGGTTGATCCTGGATCTGCACACTCTTTTGTTGCGTCTCACTTTGCATGCGACATAAATGTTAGACCTTCCTTGCTTGACTGGACATTGGTAGTGTGCACGCCTATGGGGGAATATATAGAAATTGTTACTGTTTATAAACATTGTGGGGTTTTGCTTGAAGGGTGTGTACTACCTATAGATTAGATATTATTAGATATCCAAGACTTTGACATTATTTTGGGCATGGATTGGCTATCCACACACCATGCTACTGATGATTGTCATGATAAGACTGTAACCCTTAAACGGCCAAACCAGCATGAGTTAAACTTTATTGGCGTCATGGATGTTTCCCCTCTCCATTTTATTTCGGCTATTCGGGCTTCCCGATTATTGGCTAAAAGATGTGTTATGTATCTAGCTTACATAGTGGATAATCGGGATAATCGATCTAAGTTAGAAGAAATAACAGTGGTGAGAGATTATTCAGAGGTCTTTCCTGAAGAGTTAACCTCTCTACCCTCAGTCAGAGAAATACAATTTGAGATAGATGTGGTCCCTAGCACTACCCCCATCTCTAATGCCCCTTATAGGATGGCCCCAGCAGAACTGAAGGAGTTAAAAGAACAATTGCAAGAGTTATTGGAGAAGGGATGTATCTGACCTAGTGTGTCACTCTGGGGTGCACATGTTCTGTTTGTTAAAAAGAAAGATGGGTCTTTGAGGTTATGTATAGACTTTCGGCAGCTGAACCAGGTCATTGTGAAGAAGAAGTACCCTTTATCTAGAATTGATGACTTTTTTTATCAACTCCAAGGAGCCCAGGTATTTTTCAAGATTGACCTTCGGTCAAGTTACCATCACCTGCGAGTCAAGGAAGAAGGTGTCCCTAAGACCTCATTCAGAACTCATTATAGTCATTACGAGTTTTTAGTGATGTCATTTGGACTAACGAATGCCCCGGCCATTTTTGTGGATCTAATGAACAGGGTTTTTAAGCCTTTTCTGGATGACTTTATAATAGTCTTTATTGATAACATCCTGGTATACTCAAGGAATCGAGAAGAGCATGAAGGACATTTGAGGATGATTCGTCAGATTTTGAAGACTGAAAATTTATATGCCAAGGTAGGAAAAAATGAGTTTTGGCTTCCAAGCGTGGCCTTTCTTGGACACGTTATTTCTACGGACGGGGTCGTAGTTGACCCTTGTAAGATTAAACCCGTGATTAAGTTGGGAAGGCCCTGAAGTTTTCTTGGTTTGGTGGGATACTATAGGCGTTTTGTAGAAGGCTTCTTGAAGATAGAACTTCCCATGACTCACCTAACCCAAAAGGAAGTGAAATTTATATGGTCAAATGACTGTGAGAAGAGCTTTCAAGAACTAAAGAAGTTATTGACTACGGCCCCAATACTAACCTTGCCCGAAAGAAACGAATGCTTTGTGGTCTACACTGATGCTTCCCATAAGGGACTGGGGTGTATGTTAATGCAACACGGGAAAGTTATAGCTTATGCCTCTAGACAATTAAAGTTACATGAGAAAAACTACCCAACTCATGACTTGAAGCTCCCGGCCATAGTCTTTGCCTTAAAGGTTTAGAGACATTATTTCTATGGAGCTCAGTTTAAGATATTCACAGACCAAAGGAGCCTCAAGTATTTATTTTCTCAAAAGGAGTTGAATATGAGACAAAGATGATGGATGGACTTACTAAATGACTATGATTGCACCATCAATTACCAATCCGGCAAGACAAATGTATTGGTCGACGCTTTAAGCCAGAATCCCTTGATATCAGTAGCCCATCTGATGGCCCGAGAGATGAAATTGATAGAAGATGCAGTGGAGTGGCGCCCGACTTTACCCTCTAGTTCTGAGGCAGGAATAACTGCAGGTATAAGAGTGGAACCTCAGCTCTTTCAACATATTCGGGTAGTACAAAAGACAAACCCCTAGCTTATGAAAATCCTAAAAGAATTAAAGCGGGAAAGAAAGGAGGATTTTTGTATTGGCAGTGATGATTTGTTAAGATTTAGAGAACGGGCATGTGTCCCAAATGATGGGAATATCAAGATGGTCATTTTAGAAGAGACACACCACTCCCATTATACTGTATACCCAGGAAGCACAAAAATGTAGCAGAAATTAATGAATATTTTCTGGTGGAATAATGAAGAGGGAGGCTACATAATTAGTTTCTAAGTATCTGACCTGTTAGCAAGTAAAGGCTGAGCACCAGAGACCTGCGAAGCTATTGCAACCCTGGCCTGTGCCTGAATGAAAGTGAGAGCACATCACAATGGACTTTGTATTCGGGTTGCCAAGATCAGGCATTAGACATGACAGTGTTTGAGTTATTGTGGACCGATTAACTAAGGTTACACATTTCTTACCCGTCCACACTACCTTTACCCTGGATAAACTGGTTCAACTATATGTCAAGGAAATAGTAAGGCTGCATAGAGTACCTATTAGTATTGTATTCAATAGGGGCTCTAGATTTACTTTGCGGTTTTGAAACAGTCCGCAAACAGCCTTGGGGACGAGACTCACTTTTAGTAATGCTTTTCACCCCCAGACCGAGGGACAATCAGAAATGACCATTTAGACCTTAGAAGATATGTTGAGGGCCAGTGTCATAGACTTTAAAGGAAACTGAGATGATGACTTATCTCTGATAGAATTTTCATATAACAACAGTTCCATGTCAGTATTCAAATGGCATCTTTTGAGGCCCTGTATGGGGGAAAATACGGATCGCCTGTGTGTTGGAAGGAAGTTAGCAAAAAGAGACAGTTAGGGCAAGAAATTGTTCAAGTAACATCGGAAAAGATCACCCTGATTCGAGAAAGACTTAAAACAGCTCAGAGTCAGCATAAGAGCTATGTTGATAATCACCAAAGGGACCTTGAATTTGAGGTAGGTGATCAGGTCTTTTTGAAAGTGTCATCAATAAAGGGAATTATGAGGTTCAACAAGAAAGGGAAGTTAAGTCTGTAATTCATCGGACCCTTTGAAATATTAGAGAAAATCGGAGTCGCGACATATCGACTGGCCTTACCACTCGAGCTGGCCAATATTCATGACGTTTTCATGTTTCATTATTGAGGAAGTATCAACCCGATTCATCCCATGTTTTGAAGTATGAGCCAATGTCGATCAGGGAAGACTTAACTTATGTTGAGCAGCCAATTGAGATTCTGGATAGAAGGGTTCAAGTTTTGCACAACAAAGAGATTCGCTTAGTTCAGGTTTTATGACAGTATCATTCGAGGGAAGAATCAACGTGGGAACGAAAGAATGAAATCCGAGAAAAATACCCCGATTTATTTGACTAACTGATGATTTTGAGGATAAAATCTTTCTAAGGGGGAGATGATGTAACAACCGAGCCTTTCCCGGCCAGGACCTGCACTTGGTGATAGGAAGGAGATGAAGAAAGAGTACGCGCGACACTAGGATGGAGAAGAAGAAAGAGCCCATGGTGAAGCGCCCACGACGATAGGAAGGAGAAGAAGAAAGAACATGCGGCGTAGTGGCCGCGGCGATAGGAAGGAGAAGAAGAGAGAGCACATGGTGAAGTCCACGTGACGATAGGAAGGAG
>NW_006497109.1:26091-37612 GCF_000471905.2 Amborella trichopoda
TTTTTTCTAACAAATAAATAAAAGTAACATCAAAAAATGGATTGCCGACTTTTTGGATTTGGGTGTAGTCTCTATAAGGTTGCAACCTCAAACAATCCAATTAAGATGCACTTTCGAATTCTTGGGATTATCTAAAAATATTTTTTTATATCTAATTATAAAATTTTAAACTTAAATAATGGTTAAAATCAAGTAGATCTACACATGTGAAAATATTGAAAATGGACGGTCTAGATAATGTGTCACAAGATGCATAATTTATGGGACTCATAAATTTTTTTTTTTTTTTTTTTCATTTTCATGCATCTCGATGTCGAGATGATCAATTAGAAGGTTTTTCAACATTAAAACAATATTCTCCGAAGGATTTTTGATGTGCATATGTAATTCTACATTTTAATGTTGCAACCTTATATACTATTTCCTTTGGATTTTTTTTTGTCACTTTGAAAATGTGCACAAAGCTTCAAATATTTTTAACTTTTTTAACTAATATCAAGATGAAATTTGGAGGGTATGTGCGCCTAATTATGCGCTTTCTACAACTAATATCAAAAAGTAATACATATAATCTAAAATAACCAACATACCCCTCAATGTCTTAGGGGCAAATTAATCATTTTATTTTTAAAATAGTAACTTTAAAATATTTTTTTTATAAGAGTAGGTCATTTAGATGTGTAGAAACCAAGATTTTTTACCCACCCACAAAAAAAAGAAAAACATTAAAATTAAAATACTCTGACATGCTCTAGATTGTCCAATCAAATCAAACCAAGATTTTTAGACCCACCTACACAAAAACAAAAAAAAAATAAATTGAAATACTTTGACATGCTCATGACTGTCCAATCAAATCAAACCAAGATTTTTAGACCCACCCACACAAAAACAAAAAAAAATTACAATTGAAATACTATGACATGCTCTAGACTGCCCAATCAAGATTTGATGGTTGAGATCCAAAATAATTTAGGTGATTGTAGAGTTTCAAAGGTGTTACAACATATTTTTTTTTAGACTTTTTATGTTTTTTATAAGTGCTTGAGGGGGAAAAGCATAGATGACCAAAATTTAGCTCAATCCAATGTGTATATATATATAAGCATAGATAACCAAAATTTAGCTCAATCCAATATATATATATAGAAAAGATATGCTATCAACTGTATTTTGATAAGAACAGTTGTTTCATGCCTGAGGGCTGGTCGCAGGCTAACTGTGTCCTTTTATAATAATACTTTTCCAATTTATTTTTTATAGGTTATTGAGGGTGAAAAGTATAAAAGCCCAAAATTTTGCTCTATTTGATATATAGAAAAAATAAAAAAGAATCGAAATACTTAGACATGCTCTCACCTTATCCAAATCTTCTCCTTCTAATGTGATACACGTCTATTTCACTTGACCGGCTGTAGATAAGTTATGATTTCAAAATCTCATTCATTTAACAAAGGATGGGGTTTCTATGAGTTAGCTGACTCATATGTACTCGTGTGGCCCCACTAAAATTCACCTGAAAGATAGATTTTACTTCCGAAATTTTAGAGATTCACCATCTAAGCCGAGCTGATCATAAATATGAAAAAAATATTATTTTTTGATCTTTAAAATGTGTTTTCTTTGTGGGTACGTTTTAGCACCATAGTTGATTGACACTGTGCGTTTTACACAACGTCCATCTTAAAGATGGACGTTGAAGAGTTAGTGGCCTGTTGCTCCCACAGCCTCATGGAACAATTTTCCTTTAACAAATATTTCTATCTCATTAATGGAAACTTTAATAAATGGGTTGAAAGTGGCTAATTTTCAGATCTCCTAATTTTCAATATCTCAACTTAAATCAAAGGTAGTTTTCCCAAAGTTCACCATAATTCCAAAGTGGTTAACCAAACATAGTATTTTCCTTTACCCAAAATGCAATCTTTTGGACCCTGAATGTGCACCATTTATGCTGCTGCTTTAAAATCTGATCTTAAACGTCCATTTCAACAAATGGAACGGTTATGGAGCATATCACGAGCTCCAAACCTTAAAAAGTACCTTGGGACACTGATATTCTCTCTCTCTCTTTTTTTTTCTCTCTTTGACTGAGATAGTTTGCATGATGTATTTGATTCAGGTAACCTGTTTCTATTTAGTAGAAATGTACTAGTATGCTAGCTAGGAATTCCATCGACATTTCCTTTCTTCTTTTTTTGTTTCCTCAGATCTCTCTAATTAAGTGTTTATTTCTGATTAAGAATGGTGCTGTTTAAGTTCCTCAGGTTTCATTAAGAAGCAGAGTCATCATAACTTGCCATCTGAAGGGAAAACCTTGGAGGAAAAGGTTAAAACTGCTGTCCTGGAAGAAGGATTTTCAAAAGGGCCTCAGCACCAATCAGATGGGCTTATTAATGTATGCAATTCCTGTTTGACGTTACTTTATGCTTGATGTTTTGTTCTCGGTTGCCCTGTTTCTCTGAATAATTGGAGTCATAGGTTGATTTAGGCAAAAGTTTCAGTCATGTAATTCATGGATGTTATATCTTCATGTTTTACTTGTCTTAAAAACCTAATTAGATAAAGGAAAAAAATTACCCTTGTTGAAGGGTATTTGGTTTTCGTTCCTTGCATTTCTGCAGGAAGTTCATGAGAGCATCGTAATTTCATTAACTATAATTTATGCGACGTGTTCTCTACATAAATGTTGCTACACTATAAACAGTCGATTGCCAATTTTTAGCATGTGTACTAATAAATTTCAGACCATTGTCAATGACCTCAATGATTGGGTTTTCCCTTTGGATTTTTGGTGGGCATTCCCTCTATTAGACCCACCATGTCATTTGCTACTCTTTTTAGCATTTGGAATGAGATCGCCTTTGAGCAGCAGGAAAGTTCTCTTAGCATTTTCTGTCTTTTATGGCCTAGGAAATGCATTCTAAACCATCTTATCATGTTTAGAGGGTCCAGTCTACCACCAGTAGGCTGGAAATGGATCTAAACAAGTCCCTTGCTGTTGAAGAGAGGCCTAGCCTATGCTTCTATGGAAGCCACCATGCAAAATAATTTAATAAAGGTCTTATTAAATCTTTCAAATCCTAATCAGTCCTGTTTTGGTCAGATCTAATGGAAAGTCAGCACGTGATGTAGCATGATTCTTGAGGCTCAGAAATGATTCCAGTCTTACGCAAATTTAGATTTTTCTTATTATATTTTTTATCAAACTCAAAACATATTTGTATATCGTGAAAAATTTCATTCATTACACAAAAAAAAATAAAAGAATAATAGATTGTTATGATGATGGTGGAGGGGACATAATTGGAAAGTCCCTCTCATTCGCTCGCTGGTATAACAGGGTTGAGGCTTCCAACCATCCAGGATGGACCACATATCTACCGGTAGACATAGCCCAGTTAACCTTATCAGTACCAAGAGAAATAGCCACAACATGAGTGACCTCATCATCAATCTGGTTGGTGCAAATTGCACCAAATTTCTCAGCTGTTTTCCAAAGTGGGTGAAGGTGAGGGTTTGTGAACCCTACGTGAAAGATCCTACTAAAAACCACTTTGCACCCTTTTAATATCTTTGCCTACTCACATGCAAGAATCTCTTTGACATCTACCTCGTCCAGGGACCGATTAGAGAAGAAGCTTTGGTGTATCGTTTCAATAACTGCCAAAGATGAAGCCAATGTGCCATCCTTAGGTCTTTCATCATGGTTGATCTCGAGAAGAGATGGTCCATGAAATCCAAACTGACGTCTGCTACAGGGAAAATATGTATACCTCTCGACAACAATCAAATTGTGCTTGTGATGGGGCCAGACATTGGCAGAATCATCTATGATAACAACTGCAGACTCCATCCCCAAAACCCCATCTAAATCCTTGCTTTTTTGCAATCTCTTATCCGTGTCAAATGGGTCACCATCGTCACCCTTTGGGATAACACGCCCTGCAAATAATGACCCAGTGGGATCCAACAGCTTTGCTATCTCAGTAGCATATACCTTGTTTCCCATTGTGCAAATGTGCAGCTCATAAAGCTTACTAGCCCTTTCAAGAAAATTCCAAATCCCCGGTCGCAACTTGGTCCACATTCCCACAGCCGGTCTTGCTCCTCCTTCTTTTTTAAGATTTCATCGTGTACTCGATCGACTTCTATGAACTTGGCAGAATTAAGAAGAGTGTGGTCAAGATCCAAGACAAGGGAAAGCTTCTGGGCAGAAAACATTTTGTTCTGCTCCTCGATCCTTCTTGCTCTTTCCTTATCAGGTAAATTAGTGGACAAGGGAAGTGAAGGAATTGGGTTCACTGACATGTTCAATTCTTGGCTGCTTGAAGTAATTGTACTGAAATGAATGGTTGATGGGTCGGTTCCATTAGATTTAGGTTGTGGTGTAGAGCTCACATCTGTTGGAATCAAATTGGTGTGAAGGATTTGTCGAGGGTCACGAGGTTTCATTCGGGGTTTCCCCACATCTTCTTTCATAGAGCTCATGGATAAAGGAGCCCCAGTATTCAATGGCATCATTGTACATGTAGAGCTTGAAGAGGAAATATTTTGTGGCAATGGATTAACATGCCTTTGAAGAGCCTCTAATCCCTTTGCTGCGTCTGGATTAATTGTAGAATCATATTCGGGTTTGTAACAATATCCTTAATTAAATCGGGCAATGAGGCTATGTTTCCCAAATTGGGTAACATGTCACCTCCCATATTGCTTGAGCCTGGCCCCATACCTGGCCTAAGAGCAGTTGAGATATTTATATTGATATTACCATCAAGCTTCACATATGAACCCAAAACTGTACCATTTTCTGGTTTTACTAGTCTCTCCTTCATAGAATCACTGATTTCCACCCTCTGTTCCTTCGAACTAGGCAAATTACCAAGAATCTTTTCTTCCAAGCAGCCACCTCTACCGGGCATCACCTGTCCACCATATGACAAGCCTCTCTGTCGTTTCAACCCTCTGTTCCTTCGAACTAGGCAAATTACCAAGAATCTTTTCTTCCAAGCAGCCACCTCTACCGGGCATCACCTGTCCACCATATGACAAGCCTCTCTGTCGTTTCAAGCTATGACCATCAACCACAGCCTCCTCAACAACCTTGGTCTTTCGACTATCTAAGATGCCACCATTAAGTATAGGTTTTATGGGTTTCACATTAACAGGATCAATAGAACTGCTGACTTCATAATTGGTGTTCGCAAGCCTCGGATCCCTACTTCTCCTTGGCTGACTGTTTATTAAAGGATTTGACCCAAAAGTCGAGTTCCCAGCTTCCCTGACTTGTATTAAGTGGGAGGAAATTGAAGGATTCAAACCATGAAGATTGTTACTCACAATAGGTCCTGATTTCTGGATAAGAGCCATGCTGCTTTGTCTGGGTTGTATTAAAGAAAATTAGTTCAGGGAAGGGTGTTGCAACCATTCGATTATTAGAAACAATTTAAAAAAGAACATCCCTCTTTTTTAATTATTTTATCAAACATACAATAAGAAATCCATAGAGTGGATTTTTTCAAAGATTTCAATTTAAAAATGGAAGTTCATTAGCTTTTAGTTTTTCCTTGGTTTTTTTTTATTCAGTTATCTGGTAATGATTTTGGGCTTTTCTCCATAAACCTTTTTTTGGTTCCTTTTTTTTATATATATATTTTTTATTTTTATTCAAGGTCGAAATGAATCTGTATGGTTGTAGAAAACAACTTCTCTCATGCATCTGGTTCGGTTCTCTTTTTGTCGTAATTTGTTTATTTTGTCCCAATTGTTTGATGAAAATATAGAATGTATCAGATTCAGAGATCAGTTGTGGGTTGTGATATTTAAGTCGTGTTTATGACATTTCTAAACCAAGAGTATTTCCTCTGCTTTCTAATATCATCTCTTTCTATATTTACATCTATCTTCACTCTCTCTAGATGTTCAATTCATACTATCTAGTAACAATGGATTGAGAAAGAAAACAGTCCAGAAAGCTTAGATTTCACTCAAACTTTCACTACCAAAAAAAAGGCAGGAAAGAAATAAAAAAAAATTTAATCACCAAAGAAAAAACAAAGAAACTAAGGCAAAAATTTACTCACCAAAGAGAAAAAAAATCAAGAAACTAAGACTCCAAGCATGAGAAGTTTCACTTGATCCATAAAAACCAAGGTGGAAGCAAGCGAAAGAAATTGAGACAGAGAGAACAAATGTAAATAAGTCGAAAAAAAGACTTCCAAACTCTATTCTCTCTCTCTAGAGAGAACAAATGTAATAAGTTGAAAAAAAAAGAACTTCCAAACTCTATTCTCTCTCTCTCTCTCTAAGAAAGCAAACAAAACGAAGATAATAGCAAACCTTAAAAAGTACCTTGGGACACTGAAATAGATTCTCTCGTCACAAGCTTTCTTGAATCCACGTGTTACATATGATTTTCAATTAATATCAAGATTTTCTTAGAAAATCAAAATCAAGATAAAGGAAGTTTCAAGAAAATAAAGACGATAAACCAGTTCCAATGCAAAATTAGTGTTGTTTACATATGATTTTCAATTAATAGCAAGAATTTCTTAGAAAATCAAAATCAAGAAGATAAGGAAGTTTCAAGAAAATCAAGAGGACAAATGAGTTCCAGTGCAAATTAATTTTGCATTGGCGCTATTTTTTAAGAAAATCATGAAATTAAAGCTAGGTCTCATGTTAATAAATAAATGAATAAAAAAAATCAAGAAATTATTTATCAAAATAAAAAAAAATCAAGAAATTATTCACCAAAACAAAAACCAATAAATTAATATTGCTATTATGTGAATGTGAACGCACAAAAACCAATATGGAGGAAGTTAAAAGAAATCAGTTATTCGTCATGAGAACGATAACTCACAAAAAAAGAGCTCGTTTTTTTTTTTTTGATAGAGTACTGACGAGCGTGGAGGATAGGACTTTATGTCGATGCATAAGAGAAAAGAAACCCAAAAAAGAAAAGAGCACAAAGAAAATCAAAAAAGAAAGAAAAAACAAAGAGAGAGAAAGAATGAAAATTATAAAAAAATAGAAAAAAAAAAAATTCATATAGAACCTTAATTTCTTGTATTATTTCATGATAGATCTTCATTCCGTATCTCTTTCAAACGGCATAAAAAAACTAAAGAAAAGAGAGTTAAAAAAGTTTTGGAGATAAAATGATATAAAAAGATTTGTTGGGGCTAATTTTTATGGTCAAAACTCAGAGGGAGATAAGAGATGAGAAGTACGGTGAAATCCTAAGGATTTCTTTATGCCACTTGAAACAAAAACAGATAGAATGTCTATCATGAAATAATACGAGGAATTAGGGTTCTATATACGAAATATTTCCCATAAAAGAATGAACCTACTTGAAAAAATGCCTTACTCCTATTCTTCTTCTCTCTCTAACCCCGCCCGGATTATGTCGCACAACTATTGATTTAATCTTTACATAAAACCAGTTGTTTAAGAAATGGATCGGTGACCCGAATTGGGCACCTCAAAAATCCATCCGGATTGGTGAATCGGCGATCTGGATCGGGAATCGGCTGAATCGGTCTGATTAAATCTTAAAAAAAATCTGAAAAAATTATTAAAATTCATTATAAATGTTGTTTTTTAAGAATCCAATAAGAAATGAGGGTACTACATTATTATTTCATTTTTTCATCAATTTATGAATATTGAGATGTTCTTTCCCTGTTTAAGCTTATGTTAATTATTAAATTTGTATTACATAAAAGAAAAATCATAGAATTGTCATGGATAAAATATATAATCATATATGGACTATAATAAAAAATGGATTAAATCGATGAAAAATTGTCACTAAATCTCGAATTATTGTATTATCTTTTATTTTATTTTTTCTTTTTATTTTTTGATGACATTATTTTCTTCCTTTTATTTGGTTTTTAGAGGATAAAATTTTCTTTTGACAAGAAATGCTTGTTGCATTGTCTTTTATTTTACTTTTTTCTTTTATTTTTTGGATCGTAGTATTTTTTCTTTTATTTTTTTTAACGAGAAAAATAAAACTTATTTTTTTCCTTTTTTTATGACACTATTTTCTTCCTCTTTATTTTTTTTTTATGCCACTATTTTTTTCCTTTATATTATTAATTTCTTTTTACTTTTTTGATGATATTATGCCAAAACTTAATTGAATTACAATATTACCTTAAAAAACCCTCTAAAATAATTCATAAGATTACTTTATTTTGTCTCATATTTGTAGTTTGGCCAAAAAAAAAAACAATAATAGTTCTTCACAAAACCGTGACTCAAATTCGAAAATATTTATCAATCATATGCATACATTTTATGCATTAAAATTTAAAAATACAGTTTTGCATTAAAAGTTTACCGTGTATTTTTTTGCATCAATAATTTATCAATATGCAATTTTTTACATTAAAAATTTTTCAATAAAAAATAAAAAATAGATTTTAATTCGTCATGATAATTAAAACGTTGTCACGATTTTCACAATTTTTAGAAAATCATGATTTCTCGAATAAATCGATCGTCGATTTTTTTATAAAAAAAAATACAGTTCTTCACAGACCCACCTGACATCAGTCATTTCAACTTGAAAAGCCGTCTCAAATCGAATAAATTATATCAAATTGAATACATGATATGATAACCGATGCTATAAGAAATCAAAGTCATATAATATTAACACATTATTATCAAAAAATTGAATAAAATTTATTGAATGGAGGGAAAAAAAAAATGCAGTTCTTCACAGACCCACATGACATCAGTTATTCCATCTCAAAAATCAAGCTCAAATTAAATAAATCAGAGCAAAGTTAATACATGTAATTATAAACAACACTATAAGGAATCAAAACCCTATAAAATTAACATATTATTTGTAAATAATTGAGTAAAATCGATGGAATGGTGGAAAAAAAAATGCAGTTCTTCACAGACGTCAATCATTTTTTCTCAAAAATTAAGCCCAAATTGAATAAATCAGATCAAATTGAATACATGTGATGATAAAAAAATACTATAAGGAATCAAAATCCTATAAATTTAACACATTATTTGTAAATAATTGAGTAATATCGATTGAATGGAGGAAAAAAAAAACAGTTCTTCACAGACATCAGTCATTTTTTATCTAAAATCAACCTTAAATTGAATAAATCAGATCAAATTAAATACATGTGATGATAAAAAAAAGCTATAAGGAATCAAAACCCTATAATATTAACGTATTATTTGTAAAATATTGAAAAAAATTAATAGAATGGCACAAAAAAAAAAAAAGCGCAGTTATTACCTCTTTTTCTTGCACCCGTGGCTTCAAATTCAAATCTGATATGTAATCGTCCAAAATATTCATAAATTATGAACAATAACTTCTAAACAACACTATTAAGATCAATAACCCTCAGATTTTACACGAAATGATGTCCTATTTTGCTTGTAATCAAAGAAATTGTGGATTCTTAAAACTCACGCTATGTTCTTCACATATCCAAATATTTGCGATCAAAATCGATAATTTCTACTACAATTTAGTGACCGAAATGATTGAAAAGATTAAAGTAAAGGTTGAAAAATTCGATTACAAAGCTAAAAAAGATGCAGAATGATAAAAAACTGAAAAAAAAAAACCATGAATCTCGTGAAGAATATTGTGCAACCCATGTTTTACTATTGGGAATCGGCTTGACTCGGCGATTCATTATTGAGAATCACCCGATTCTCTCTAGACATGGGCGATTCTCAGTATTTCAGTAGAACCAGCATGGATGTGTCTATTCTCAAGTTGAAACGGTTGGACTCGCCCACTTTTGAAACACCGCATAAAACTATTAACCAACAAAATAATGTAACAAAAGTTTGATTTATGCTCTTTGAGATTTATGATCCCTCACCACAAAGTTGTTTTGAAAACTTAGATTTGATTACTTTTCTTTAAAAATGCTCATTCAAATGTAGATCCCTAAATTATAGATGCATAAAGCAATATTAACTAGGTTTTTCTTGATGGATCAAATGTACAAAGTGTTCATAAAGGAGCACATTAAACAATTTTTACGTACGTGGTTGACGTTGCAAGGGAATAAATGCATTTAGGACAAAAATGTACTTTTTATTTTTTTTAAATGGCTAATGTCTAAGGTTAAAGACATATATCGATAAGTAAATCTTTTATTATTAATAATGGTCGTAATGGAAACATACCTTTGATATTGTATAGCAGTTTTTCAATTTTTTAGGTATACGATTTTTTGTTTTTCATGTAAAGGTTGATCGAAAACAGTGAATTTTCAATCAAAGAGAGAGAATAGGAGAGAAAGGAAAATGGGGTAAGAGAGAGGCAATTTTAGAGAGAGAAGGCAATTTTAGAGAGAGAAAGATTAGGGGAAAGTGGAAATGAAGTACATAGGCGTATCAGTTAGCGTTAAATTTTTTTCAATACATTTGACTGGTCAACCTTCATTTCAATTTTAAGATTGAAAATTGGATCTAATGGCGATCCATAAGAGTCCTATGCCATTGGCACGTGGTAAGATCCTGTAGGATCATTACTCTTTTCAAAATTATTAAGAAATAATCTTGATTATTGGATGTAAATTATTTCTCTTGCCCCAAACTTTATGGACATGATGGTTGCCATGGTGGGAATTATCTAAACTTCCCTTTAATTAAAGCAAACAATAAAATACGATTAGCCCTCAATTTTCAGTCCATTCCTCCTCGATATAGGTGAATAAATGTTGGATATGGAGCTCTTCCTTTTTCTGAGCAAAGGTGGTTGTTGCCGATGGTTTAACAAGATACTTGTGTGTCTCTTGTAACTAGGGGAAATGTTTATATTGAGTCGAGGCTCTAAACAATGAAATTAGAGCCTACTTCAAAATTTTCACTGGAAGATATTATTTTAATATTCAAATATCTTCAAATTGATCATCTCGACATCAAGATGCATAGACAAGAGGGAAATCTGGATTTCAAGTTTGGAAATAATGGATCTTGTAATACATTTTTGGACTAATTTTTAAGTTTTCATAAATTTGTTCAATCTACATTATTTTTGAAGCTTTAAATTTTATAGTTAGAGATGAAAATATATTTTAAGGCTATCACAAAGATTTTCAGTATTGAAACCACATTTCTCGACACTATTTACAGGTGTGCTCTACTTTGATTGCTTACAGCCTCACCTCTACTTTGGGGCATGCCCAAGTTGCACCAAAATAAAATATTAAAAAAATAATAGTCAGAAAATAAAAAGATGAAATTACCCCTGAAACTTTATAGGTTTATTTTATGTAATTTTTATCATTCAAATTATTTGTTTTATATTTTATTCATGTGCATCTCACTAAGGCGCATACACCTACAAAATATTAGATCATTATGATTTGTAAAAAGAATATTAAAATTCAAACACTATATGACATCTGTGACCATGTGAAAAACTTTGAATGATGATAAAGCTATATGTGAAGTACTGTAGAATTTTACCTATAAGTGTTTTGTAGTGTTTTCTTATATATATATA
>NW_006497108.1:8703-26641 GCF_000471905.2 Amborella trichopoda
CCTATCCCCTGTGTGCCTTGCCTCCCACGACTCAGTCGGATTGGTGGTTTTCCATTAAATGATATCTTGAGTTCTATTTGTACCTCTGGTAGGAGTCCCCATTCCCACTAGATTACCAAAAAAAAGTGTCATATTTTTATATTTTTTGTTTTTTAGATTTATCTTAAATGTCGCTAACTATAAATCATTGATTTTTTAATCAGTGTTTCATATGTTTTGAGATTATTTAGATTTTATATTGTGTTTTAATTTACTTTTTAGAATTTTTGTTTTATTTTTAACATTTAATTTTAATTTGTTCAATTTATGTTTTTAAGGTTTTTCATCCCTATACACTACTCATTCAGACAAGTTCACACAAATTCGCTTGAGTAACTCAGGTTGTGCCCGAGCTAGGTTCGAAAGCATCAATAGGTCTACATCAAGGGTCAGCATTGTGCCCATACATCTTTGTCTTAGTTATGGGCTACTTAACTAGGCACCT
Source organism: Amborella trichopoda (assembly GCF_000471905.2). The sequence goes on from NW_006497108.1 coordinate 9,188, forward strand.
ACTGAATGAGGTATCGTGTTGCATGTTATTTGTATATGACATAGTTTTGATTGATAAGATCCAAAATGACGTCAACACAAAGTTAGAACTTTGGAGGGATGCTCTAGAATCCAAAAGTTTTAAATTAGTCAAACTAAGACAGAGTATATGGAGTGCAATTTTAGTTATAATAGAAGTAGAGACGAGGAAAAAGTCAATATTGATGGTCATAAAGTACAAAAAAGACCATACTTTTGATATCTTGGGTCGATAATCCAAGAAAATGGAAAGATCGATGAAGATTTCTTACACAAAATTAGAACTGGGTAGGCGAAGTGGTGATGTGTAGCTGGAATTTTATGTGATCACCGCATATCAATGAGGCTAAAAGGCAAGTTCTATAGGACAAAGGTGAGACCAGCTTTGCTCTATAAGGCAAAATGTTGGGTGGAGAAAAAAATAATACATCCATAGAATGAGTGTAGTGGAGATGAGGATGTTGAGATAGATGAGTGACCTGACAAGCAGAGATACAATTCAAAATAAATCGATTCAAGAGAATTTAGGTGTAGCACCAATAGACGATAAAATGAGAGAGAGTAGACTTAGGTGGGCTGGCCATATATGACGCCGACCAAGTGCAACACCTGTTAGGTGGTGCGAGTTAGTTCAAGTGGAAGGACTGAAAAGGCAAGGGGTAGGCTCAAATGGATGTAGTTGGAAGTAGTCTAAAATGATATGAGAATTTATGGCCTCACTGAGGATATGACCTTTACTAGAGCAAAGTGGATAATCATAATTCATATAACCGAACCCAGTTAATTGAAAAAGGCTAAAATGATGATGATAATGATGGCAGCTAGGGAGGCTTTAAGTAATCAAATCATACAAACTAATATTGTTGCTACATGTAAACACCCACTCAAGGAGGATTTGCTTGATTTGGAAATCTGGAAATCAAATAAAAATTATAAGAAAAATAATTTCCAGCATTTAGATTTGACTCTCCAGTGAATGGATGATGTAAGTTAAATTATCACGTTGCAACTATGGGTTTCTCTTAGTGTTGTAAGACCTCGATGCCCCTGAGCCGGTGATTCAAAGAAATATTAAAAAAATGAAATAGGAATTTATGGGGATGAAAAAAAACATAAGATAAGCATAAATAAGATAAAAAAAAAATGAAATGAGGTTTTTTTTTTGGGTGGGGCGGTGAACCACTTCAGTCATTGTCAATTCATGATTTGGATGGACAATTCGTATTCCAAATTAACGAATTTTCAAAAGACACTCTCTCTTAGAGGATTTTCAAGTTCCAAATTAACGAATTTTAAAAGACACTCTCTCTTAGAGGATTTTCAAGTTTGGTATGCCTTCAATTCACCAAGAAAAAATATTAGCATTATTTGGCCGGGGATAGTACTTAGCAATACAGTTAGACTTAATATCAAATTTTGCTAATATCAACTACTAACCCGTCATGCCGAACCTCAAATAACAAATGAACACTTTTTTTTTTTCCCGGTAGATTGGCAAGTCCAATTCTTAAAACCTGGACCATATTATTAAGGCATTTAATTTCTTCCTTGAATAAGATCTTTTTATTAAGAACTAAGAGAGAGTGTGTTCTTAAAACCTGGACCTTATTATTAAGCCTTCTTACAATCTGCATGCATAAGACAGGTGCGCTAAAGATCTGAACGTCGCGTGTTCGATCCCCGCTCACCGCAATATTGTGCAAATAAGCATTTTTTACATTTAATATTTACTTTTAGGGACTTTTATTTTTGCCCCAAAGGATGGAGTTTTTATGCAAATTTTTAGGGATTTATGATTTAGGCCTGATCATGAATATAATACAAAATAAAAAAAATTAAATTTCTTATTTATATTTTAGGGAATTTTTTTTGCACTGTTGATATAATATATTTTAGTCTTGTGGATTTTAGGAAATGTCCATCTTAATGATGAACGTTAGTGGGTCCGCGAGCGCTTATAAAACTTTTCCTTTTAAAACTGGGCCCATTTAGTTATCTATAGATAGCAACAAGCCGCCATATAAATAATAAAAGTAAAAAATAAAAACAAAATAAAAAACCCACATGGAGCATCGGGGACTCGAGACAAAACTAGAGTAAAAACAAAAACAAAAACAAAAAAAGGGATGATAAAGAAAGACCTCCACGTTGAATTATCAAACGATTGGACTAGACCAAAATTGTGCTTGAAAAAAAAACCAATCCATAAGTACTTTATCTTTCCTTTATTTTTAGTTTTTACGTTAGTAAGGTAATGTCCAGCCATCGTCGGAATGTCTTATTTTTTAGCAAACAAATGAGCTAATGCGGTCCAAGGATTTCAACTGCGGACTGCTTTGAAGAACACCAAAGAAGGTTGTTCAAAAATGGGTAAATTAGAACCGCCTTTGAATGTTTAACAAAGTCAACCTTTCAGGTTCGAGGATACAAATCTCGGACTGCCTTTGATTGCTTAACAAATTCAGTCTTTGCGGTCTGAAGATGCTAATCTCGGACCGCTTTGAAAAGCACCACAAAAGGCAGTCCAATGAAGCTAATATCAAATCGACTGGCCACAACCGTACTATTGAAAAAAGTCAAATAAAAAAAAACTAAAATGCGGATCAAGGATGGTATCCTCGGACCGAGAGGCAATTTGTTTAAAAAAAAAAAAATCTCAGGTTGATCGACATTCTGCCTAATTTTTACCCAAAATTGATTCATTTCATATTTTAATTTTTGTCTGTACATAATTCACTTTATAAAATTTTTGACTCTAGAAAGATAACACATGAAAATCTTGAAAATAGACGGTCAAGATAATATGCTGCAAGATATACTATTTTTAAGATTTGACATCTTTATTTTTTTAATAACCGTACATCTCGATGTCAAGAATAATCAATTAGATATCTTATCAATATCAAAATATCGAGGGATTTTTAAAGGGTGCGATTTGTATAGAGCCGAGGCTTTAAACAATCAAAGTAAAACACATGTTCAAATAGTGTCGAGAAATGTGGTTTCAATACTAAAAATCATTGTGATTATTAGCGTATGGATCTGTATCGTGTTAGTATTAATATACATCGTTATATATACATATCATATACATATGTATCTAAATGGGTATATATCTCTTGATAAGATTAGGTATCTACGCACCTCTTAATTAAAATAAGATTAGTTAGTAATTATCAATAAATGTTAGTATCTATCCAGAACTATTATTAACCATATATTTATACAGAGTCTTTATATTTTTAATTAATATACAGATAGTTCTCTGAGTATTTTGAATTCTATCATGGTATCAAAGCCATAGACTCATCAATCTCAGTTCTGAGCTCGCACTTCAGATCTGAGGTCGTTGTAACCTCGCATCGAGGCCCTAGATTCGTTCTTGAAATTTCAGTACCCCTCAGATTCATTCTAGAGGCCTCATATTTGTTCTAGAAATTTCTGACCCCTCAGATTCGTTCTAGAGGCCTCATTTTCATTCTAGAAATTTCAGTACCCATCAGATTCATTCTAGAAATTACAGTACCCTCCGAACCCTCCGCCGCTGTTATTGGCTCAGTTTCGTGCCAAAAATTCCAATCCTCTTTGATCAAGCAATCTGAACATGGCAACCACTACTTCTCTTGGTCACGATGTGCACCTAAAGATCACGACTCGTTTTTGCAGCTTAGTATTGTTCAAACTCCAACTGCTTTGTGTCAAAGCATCTTGAGTTTCAAGGAGGGGTTAACGTATGGATTAGTATGGTGTTAGTATTTATATACATCATTATGGATACATATCATATACAAATGTATCTGTATGGGTATATATCTCTTGATAAGATTAGGTGTCTAGGCATCTCTAGATTATGATAAGATTAGTTAGTAATTATCAATAACTGTTGGTATCCTGTTATTAGCTCTATATTTATAGAGAGTCTTGTATATTCTTAATTATCTCTTGATAAGATCAGATGTTTAAGCATCTCTTGATTATGTGTTAGCAATTATAAAAAATTGTTGGTATCCAAAACTGCTATTAGTCGTATATTTATACAGGGCCTTGAATATTCTTAATTAAATATAGAGAATTCTCTTCAGTATTCTTAATTCTATAAGTGATAGCCTTAAAGTATATTTTCATCTTTATTTATATAATTTAAAGCTTCAAAAATAGTGTAGATCGAGCAGATCTATGAAAATCTTGAAAATTGTTAGTCCAAAAATGCCTTACAAGATGCATTATTTTCAAAACTTGAGATCTTTTTTTTTCTCACGTCCATGCATCTTGATTTCAAAATGATCAATTTGAGTGTATTTGGGCATCAAAATAACCTCTTCTAGTGAAAATTTTGAGGTATGCTCTAATTTATTGTTTAGAGCCTTTTAAAAACTTTTTCCATTTTTAAAAGGGTGTGGTTTGTATAGAACCAAGGCTTTAAACAATCAAAGTAAAAATGCACCATCAAATAGTGTCAAGAAATATGATTTCAATACTGTAAATCTTTGTGATAGCCTTAAAATATATTTTCATCACTAATTATAAAATTTAAGGCTTCAAAGCTTCAAAAATAGTGTAGATTGAGTAAATCTATGAAAGCTTGAAAATCTTGAAAATTGACAATCCAAAAATGCATTACAAGATACACTATTTGCAAAACTTGAAATCCATTTTTTTCTCATGTCCAGGGATCTTGAGGTTGAGATGATCAATTTGAAGATATTTAGGCATCAAAATAACGTCCTCTCATGAAAAATTTTAAGCACCTTAATTTGATTGTTTAGAGCCTTGCACTTATATAAACTTTTTTCTTTTTATATAAACTTTTTTCTTTTTAAAAAATGCACCTTTATTCTACATTTTTGACGTGTAAACCTTATCTAATTCCCCTCCCCCCTTTTTCTCCCACTGGAGGCGAGTGTCATGCCATATATTGCCTGCAAGCAAATTATGTCATCCTATTTCGATTGGATACTACTCCAAAATATTTACACTAGTAATGCACTATTCCCATACAACAGAGAAGTTATTTTGTACAATCACAAATACACAGTCCAGAGGCGGAGGTCAAAAACACAGTGAGGAGTCATGGTGGGGAGGAAGTGCAGAGAGAGAGAGCATTATGCAAAAGTAGTTGATTCGTTCCTCAATGTTGCCGATGTGGCATACGAACAAACACTCCTATAATAATGCTTTCTTTAACCCGTCCTTGCACGGCCACAACTCAATGTGAATCTCATCCAACCCCAAAATCTGATATATTTGATGCCCTTCTTCTGCTTTCCCTACTTGAAGTCCCTCTCCCTTTCTCTCTCTCAATGCAAAAACAAGAGCACCAACATTAAAGATGTAGAGAGATTGGGGAGAGAGAGAGAGAAAGAAAGGCACCAGTCCCCGCATCTTCTTCTCCTTGGCCGGATGGGATTGATGGAAGGGGAACCCGGGGATCAATAGAAGGGGAGCCCCGCGGAAGAGGCAGCGCCCGACTCATCACCGATCTCTGTGAGGAGATCATCATCGCAGCCCAGCTCCGCTGTTAATGGACCGAGGAAGTAATGGGCTCCTGATGATTCATTCAAATGACCACCATAACCACAAATGGGCAGAGCAGCAGTGGCATTCGAGGAAGATGGGCAGTCGAGAGCAGTATCCATCGGTGGGGGAAGAGGTGGAGGATCAATAAGGCGAGGCTTCTTAGGACTGGTGAGGCTGTTGCTTTGCAGGTGACGGAGATTGGTGAGGATGTCGGGGTTGTCGACCACACTGGCAAGGAATGCAATCATTTGGTGAGGCCTCTTCTCGGTCACAGAGAGGCGTCGGCTCATCACTTCGACCTCCTCGTCCATGGCATCCTCGTTCGGTCTTATACGAGCGAGGTCCATTAGGATGATATCGTTGTCCTGATTCAGCCTCTCCACCTGCTGCTCCAAAGCCCATGAATGAAAATGTTGATGTCGGCGTTGGTTCCTCTTCCTGATGATGTTCTTCAGAAGTGGCGTCTGCCCCCTCAGGAACCACTCGTGTGCAAATTCCCACTTGTCCGGATTCACTTTCCGAAAGCCCTGCACACATATGGAAAACAGTTAAACTGAATTGAATTCAATGAGTTGAGATGAGATGGAGTAGAAATTGTAATGGAGTGAAGTTAGATAGGTGTTGAGTTGTCTAAGGAAGCTGGAGAAATTGTTGTGGTTGAAGTAGCGGGGGAGGAGGTGGTTAGAGAGGTGGAAGAGGTTGAGGACGAGGAAGGTGTTGTTTGCAGGGGTCCATGAAATGAGGTCATCAGTCGCTGGATCGCTCACCATCTCATATGTCTTCAGGATGAAGGGTGCTACGGGACCGCTCCACTCCCGTAACACACTCTCATAACCACCTATTTTAAATTTTAAGAGACAAGAATGAGACTTTCGTTGATGGCATTCATCTTTTTAAGAGGTTATGAGATACACTTATGTATTGTTATCCCTTGATTCATATACAAAAATAAAAAAATGCGGGAGACTTTCATTGATCACACTCTCTCTTGAGTTTGCGTATATCTTTTGTGGGAGTCTCCACTGCAGGAAAAAATGAAAGCTTTCTTTTGCATAAATTTTTCTTGCAGGAAAGAAAAAGAGAGAAAAAGTTACTTTTTTTTTAGAAAAAAAAAGAAAAAAATGAAGCTTTTTTTTGCATAAATTTTTCTTGCAGAAAAGAAAAAGAGAGAAAAAATTACTTTTTTTCTAGAAAAAAAAAAAAGATAGATAACATTTTGTTTTATTTACATGTTTTCCCACTCATACATACAGATCTAATTTGACATACTTTTTTAGCCTCATATTTCTTGGTTCCGCATAGCATATCCGCATTCATATGGGCTCGGCTCGATAAGCCTAATAGATAAGGCAACTGGCATTCGTACGGGCTTGGCTGGATAAGCCCAATAGATAAGGCAACTGGAAAGCCCCAGATCCCTTCTTTCACCAAAACATGCTCTCTTTATCTCTCACCCAAAAAACCCCGGTCTCCTTTCTTACCCAAAACTGACACAGACACTCCCTCTTTTATCTTCCTTCTCTCTCGCCTCTTGTTGCTTTCTATCTCTTTCTGTTCCACCTCTCCCACCCAGAAATATACACGCGCCCTACCACTATCTCTTTGCATAAACCAACTCAATTCTCATAAAGAATCTCAAAACACTCTTCATCTCTCATGGCTCAGGCTTAGCCTGAAATTTTAGCCAAAAAAACCTTCAAATAATGGGTATAGCCTGAAATCCATTAAAAAAAGGAATTGCATCTCATTGAGTCCCAACTATTAGTTCATGGATGATATGCTAGTTTCTCCCGGCCTTTACGAATCAAAACCCCCCAAATAAACCAGGAAAAAGGACCAATAAAATCATTAGGACAATGTCATGGTGAGGATTCTCGAGAAAAATCGCTTGTGACTCATCACTTTCTATCCTAGTTCTTCGAATAATCTCCTTGCTGATTCAAAATCGTGCTTTAATTACAACTTATCAATCATTGAATTCTACGAATCCTAGCTTGATGGCTATTATGCCATGAAGATCTCAGAGAAAAGGAGAGGCGACTGGTTCGCCCTATCTCTAGATGTATGTATAATCTGCAAAACCTATTTATATGGATGGTGCAGATCTCAGAGCCTACAGCATAAGGCGCAAGCTCTAATGCATTAAAAAAAACTTTGCGTTGAAACTATTGAACCGAAATGTGACATCTTGCTTGTACTTCAACGAAATATCCTTTGTACATCGGAAAAGGACGCAATTCTACATTAGCACCCCGTGGCACATAGATCATCTATCTTAAACATGGATGCAAAAGAGTGATGCTCCCACTAAAAGAATAACATTCACGGTATAAAATTATTCCATAAAATGTATTTTTATTACTTTTTTAAAAATATCTATAAATTTTATTTTTTATGCATTAATGATCTCCATATTATGGATTATATGAACTCGTATAAATCGTGTCCCTACTTAAATGTCAAGGAAATCTTACTATAGATGTGATGCAAATAAAAATTAGAAAAAAAAATTTAAATTTATAAGTTTATTATTTTTTTGAATTTTTTTGGTTCATGAGTTTTAGTAGGGCTGAATATTCAAGGAGGAAGGCCTATCTTTTGGTTTAGGAAATAAATCTTTTGAGAAAAGTAAAGATTATGTTTTATTATCTTTTAGAAAGAGAAGATAGCATGAGACTTAAGGAGATCTAGATACGGTAAAAATGGTTTAGGTATGATAAATGTGAAAAGGAGATAAATAAGGGGGAGTTGAAAAGTTGTTGGGAGATTAGAAAGAGCCGTGATGAAATCTAGAAAATAGGGAGCTTGGGAAAAAACATGAAAGTTAGAGATAAAGAGAGAGTGTTTTATGCATTTTTTTTATTTCTTATTTTGTATTTAAAAGAAAGAGTCTCTCATTGTAAAGATCATATAATGAGAATTGAGTAAATTTGATCGTGTGAAAAAATCATTTTTTTATCTTTTTGGGTGAATTACATTGCAGACTTTGAGAGATAGTATATTATTTCAACTTTTTTTTTTTTAAAGAAAAAAAATTCCAGTTTTATTTTCTTTCTACATCAGTTGGTATCAGAGCAAGTAAGATCCAATCCAACTTTTTTTTTTCTTTTTTTTTTTTGCAATAATCCCAATCGCTTGGGACAAGCTTTAGAAAGTTTGACCAAAGTCATAGAAGATGTTCGAACCAAATTTCGTGAAATGAATCAACGATTACAACGTCTAGCAAACAATATAATCTCAATCGCTTGGGACAAGCTTTAGAAAGTTTGACCAAAGTCATAGAGGATGTTCGAACTTAATTTCGTAAAATGAATCAACAGTTGGAGAACAATATTTATCGCGAAAAGGGTGCTTGCAATCATGAAAATTCGCCGTCGAATCTCACTATAGATATGAATCGAACTCCTCGACCGACCAGGGCTGCTGATTCACAACGTTAAGAACAAATCTGCAAACAAGATACACATCTTATATAATGTCTACGAGATTTCAATATTCAAGTGGATCTCCCTCATCAATTGTATATGGTGCTTCTTTGGAGCTGGACTCATTCCTGGCTAAGAATAATCAGCCCTAGCTCGTATTCAACAATTACTCTTGGAATACAGTCGTAGGCAAATAGTCTTACATCAATCTTAAAGAAATCATTAAAGAAAAAATGCCGAGGCGCATGGTGGGACTACATAACCAATTAATAGATAGTGATAGGCTTCAAGTATAAGGTGGAGCTTCTCCCAACTCCAAAATAATAATGCAGATAAATTTAAGAAAAAAAATTCAAAAATATAATTTTATTATTTTTTTGAATTTATAGGAATGAAGAATTTGGTATGTGAGTTTTCGTAGGGCGTGAGTTTTCACCCAAAAAAGCACAAGATAGCATGAGATTGAAGGTGATCCAGATATGGTAAAAGGATTTTAGGTAGGATAAATATGAAAGAGAAATAAATAAAGAGGAGTTAAAAAGTTAATAGAGAGAAACATGAAGAAAGAGAGAAAATAGGGATATGAGGTGAGAGAAAATAGGGACCTTTGGAAAAAACATGGAAGTTATAAGGAGAGAGAGTTTTATGATTTTTTTTATTTTTTATTTTGTACTTAAAGGGAAGAGTTCATTATTGTAAAGATCAGAGAATGAGAATTGAGTAAATTTGATCTTGTGAAAAGATAATTTTGGGGTGGATTTTCTTACAAAATTGAGAGAGGATATATTCATTCAACCATTTTTTTTATTATTATTATTCCATTTTTATTTTCTCCTTATACCAATATGTCAAATGGAGGGCAACCATTTGACATGTTGTAAAGATCATTTCTGCTTTTGTGGATCAAAAATCTATAAGCACCATAGCCTTTTGTTAGAGAGAGAAAGTGGCCGAAAGAAATTTTGCTTGATGGAAACTCTGTTAACAAAAGTTCTATTTGAAAGTGAGAGCCATAAGTAATTTATAGAGAGAAGGTGTCTTTTCGGTTTTGGTAACTAACTCATGTAATAGTTATTGTAGCTGCACATTGAGGATTTGTGGCACTCTATTGGGAGAGTTATTTTCTCTTTTTCGAAGCTGAATAAAATCAACGTTATGAAGCTATCTTACTTGGTCAAAGATCTGTTCATATGTTGTACATATATTTGCATTGACATCATGGAGTCACTCGCAACAATATGGATGATAGCACAGTGCCACATAGCAAGAGTATGAAAACCGGCTCTAGACACCACCGACTCTATCTACCACAGAGGATCACGCACATCAATAATCGAATGAGTTGGGAGTGGTCCAGTTCCACCAAATATTGAGAACCGGCTGGTACCCGTTAAGGACTTGTATGTTCAGTGACAAGTTAGAAAATGGTTGGATGAAAAAGGGGTAAAAGGTAGTACAAATCGAGAAAATCAATGTTTAACTATACGCATGAACACTATCTCAATATGATATTTATCCCCTTTCGATATTATATTTAGTCTGCATAAGAAGGGCAATTGGTTCTCACTATACAAAAAAACATAAAAGTCCATTTGATGTTCCAAAGCCCTATGCAACTGAGTTTGGACCCACATATCAGCCACCAAAGTCTTGATGTTATAGAGAGAAAAAGAAGAGACAAAACTGAGTACAGAGAGAAAGTTGAGTTCACAAAATTGCTCCCTGGAAATTTCATAGATAAAGTTGTTGCATATGTTTGTCGACAGGCTCAAAGAACAGTTTTTAGTGTTTAACTCATATGGGTAGGAAGAGCCCTTACTACAGAGCACCAAGAGGCTGCCTATTTAGTGTGGTGGTGGTTACATTCACCACTAACAACTATACGTTACGTGCACTTGCTCATTTAATATAGTGGTAGTTACATGTAACACCAAATAGCTACAAGTTATGTGCACTCGATAGTTGTTGTTACTAGCTTCTATTTCATCAATGGCTAGAAGACCGTCGGATGTCCCACAGGCATCAACAGCTAGATGACCATTGGCTATCCCACATGAATTCGGTTTACAAAAAGCTACCAAGGCTCGAGCCCGCCCTATACATGTGCTCGAGCGAGTGCACCATCAAGCGTCATCGCCCTCGTGTGTGCGCGTCGCACGCTTCCTGTGCTCCATACATGCGTCATCTCTCTCATCTTGTACTAAGAGTACAAGGCATGAGAATGCCTAATTTTAGTTATTTCTCATATAACTCCTTTTTCTTCAAGGTGGGATTCAAACCTACAATTTCCTCGCTCTATAAAAACAGCTTAGAAAAAGCTACAAAACCATATTGTTGTTTTAAAATACACAAAAGTATTTTTCAAATCAAAATACCAACCTAACAAAACTGGCCACTTCAATAAGGAAACAGGTTGATCCAAACCCACATTTTATCTTTCATTATTTTTAATTTTTGTTTCGTTCTCTAGCCAATTCACTGGGTTGGATAGCCAATCTATTGATATGGACCAGTTATCCAGATGGACAATCCGGACCAACTGACCTATTGTCAAACGTAATTCGGAGTAACCGATCCGTTTTTTAAACACTGTATAGTGCGTGGGAGACTATGAGAAAAAAAGAGCCTATACACGTTGGACTCTTTAAACTCAAGAATGTTGGGCATTGTGACTCCTTTGCAAAAAGCTGTAGCATTCAAGAGACTCCTTTGCTAAAAGTAAAAAAGTATGGCGTATACGAGTGACGTTAAGGGCATCCACGACTCTCATTAAGAAGTACGTAAAAACTATAAAGAAAATAACTTGTAGAATTGAAAATACCACAACACCCTTAATCATTTTGAAGATTTTTGGTTAATTCAAATATTGGATCTATTTCTCTTATCTTTATTTTGTGTTTTCTCAGCACATGCACCTTTCAAATCTCATTTTAATCCAGCTTATGTGAAAAAATAGAAATTAAAATATCATATATAATAATCGTATCCATTGTTTTTAAACCCGTTGATCCAGATCATAAATCATTTAAGATAACCCCTAAAATTCGTCATTTCATTTATTTATTTTTTATAATTTTTAAATTTATCTGTTACCCTAAATTCTCAACAATCCAACACATATTTATGTGGTGAACGATTTACCCTAGCGAATTCCAAAATACAAACAATTAGTTCTTTTCCATTGTAATATTAACCATTAAGGGTGTAAAGAGCGAACACACAGTACTACAATGGCTTCTCGATTAAGCTTTTTATACTTCTTCTTCTACATTATAGAAGTTCTATCTTCCCCCTTATCCAATCGTCCATTCTGAATGGAAGGCTAGGATTTTTTCCAATCACAATGTCACGTCTCTACACTATTTTATTTTTTATTTTTTTTCTATAAACTATTTTGACACTAAATTTTGAACGTATATTCCACTATTAAACTCGCACTAGTGAAAAATATATAAAAAAAAAATATTTTCAATAAAATAAAATGACCAAAATACCATTGAAAGTTTCAAGGGATATTTTGATCATTATATTTTATTGAAAATTATTTTTAATATTTTTTATAGGTGTGCCCCAATGAGAAGATGGAACGTACCAAATTTCATATTCATACAATTTGTATTAAAAAAAATTAAAACTAAAATACTTTGAGACGTCAGATCTAAGATCAAACAGTTAGTAGATCTCTTGATCAAAATTGAACGGCTGGATGGTAGAGGGAGGATAGAACTTCTATGTTGTAGGAGAAGCATAGAAATATTTCCCTTATCATTGTTGTCATATTTGCTTCAGAGTCTTTTTCGGTATAGTAAAAAAAATGAAGCAATTTGGTGCCTCGATTGATTCGGAGGAAGACTTTGGATTTTAAAAAAATAATATAAAGGAATAAGATATTTATATATAAAGATATATAAAAATAATGAAAAAATTTAGTAAAAAAAATAAAAAAATTATATAGATATTTCTTTGCTTAGACCAAAGAAGCCAAATTGAGCCAAACCTTCAGCCCAAACGGCCCGAAGCATACCCACATCTGGCCGAAAAGGTCCCAAGACTGTCCGAATTTGAATGAAACAACAATACCGAGCTTCATTTCGCTTCGATCTAGACGTATAATACAAAGACTTCACCCTCTTTGGCCAAATCGAAACGAATTTGACAACACTAGCTTAGCTTTTATAAGTAAAAGACGCAAATCGAAATGAATTTGACAACACTAGCTTTTATAAGTAAAAAAACGCAATCTGCCGCTGTAGAATTCTCTGCCTCCATAAGTAGGAATAAGAGAAAAATAGTATTTATTTTTGTTACGTTGGAGATGATGTGGGCCTGGGAATCTTGAGCGTTTGACCCGTTTAGATTAGTGCAGTTGGTTCAGGCAGGCAGGCACCTCTTCCTGGATTTTATTCATAAAGGACGTCACTGGACACATGATAATATACAAAAGACGATTACTGCCACTCGTCACGTTTTGCGGGGAATCATTTTATTTTACAAAACCAATAATAATCGGGGGAGATCCGATCCGCATCTTGCTTTGCTTTACTTTCCTTTCTTCTTTTCGAATAAAAAAAAAAAAAGGAAAAGCACAACAAAAGGCAAGACTTCCATTTTCCACCTCATAACCTGCCTCTCTTATGTCATCACATCACCACTTTTTTCCATTCATTTCAACTGTTCCAGATTTCCACCTCATTCTGCATTTTCCTAATTTGGAGTATCTCACTTCCCCATTTCCCTTTATTTTTCCATTATCATCCATTAAAATTCAATCCATTGTTTCATAACACAGATAGGTAAGTGGGGTTGATTGTTTCCCCATAGACTTGTCCCGGATTCATAAATCATCAATCCGGAATCAATGATCTAAAAAATATTAAATAAATAAAATTAAAATTAAAATAGGAATTTATTGTGTGTAAATTTAGAGAGAAACAAAAAAAAATTTATACCAACCTGGTGGTTAAGTTCCGGCCGATTTCCATCCAAATTAACGATCATGATCGAAAATGTTATTCCATCCATTTTTAAATATAACGAAAAATCTTCTTCCCCTTGTTATCTCGCTTTTCTTACTTAAAGCAATGGGTTGAATTAATGCCTCAGTATTTTTCGATCATGATCACCACTTTCGATTGAAATCGGTCGGAACCAAACCACTTCTAGAATGGTATGAGGCTTTTTTTGTCGTTCTAAATCTCCAACCCATAAATCTCTATTTTAATTTTAATTTAATTTTATTGGTTTTTTAGATTGTCTAAAAAAATATCATATATCTTTTATACATAGAGGTCACAATCTTTTTTTAGATAATTATGGAAATAACTATTATTTTCACTCATTAAATATCATGACTTGGGGGTAAGTCATGAGGCCCAAGATTTTTCTTTTTTGGAACTATGTGTCTATCCAAAGGCACTTTTACAACCACTCATTTCAAAATTTAAGAGAAAAGAATAGTCATGTGTACAAAACCCCAACCTCCACCAACTCACGTGAAGAAACCGTCCTTATGCTTGTGCAAGTGGATAATAATAACCAATTAAAAAGTTGCGTCTCATCACTATCCAACTATTCTTGCAGCTCACGTAAGGCCCCCCATAATAAACTATCAAATTAAGACGAATATCTAAACCTTGCTCGAAGATCTCATTTAGGCGCTGAAAACTTATGTAATGGCTTTGAAATATGTTTTTGCCCTTATTTATAAAATTTAAAGCTTCAAAAATAATACAGACTTATAGATAATTGAAAATCTTGGAAATAAACAGGCCTGATAATATACTACACAATGTACTATTTTTAATACTTAAAATCCTCTTTTAGCCAAGATGACCAAGTGGAAGCTTTTTTGTGACAGGTTTTTGAGGTGGACCTCACTTCTATATGTTGACATATAGTTAGAATACCCCCATAAACTTTTTTTTATGGAGAAAGCTATCGCCTATTGGTATAACTAGGCAGAGTAATAAATCTTAATCAGCACAGTTGACAAATTTCAGTACAAAACTCTAGGACATTTCTTTTCCACTTAATAAATTAAGAAAGACGTTTTGATTGGAGTCGTGGAATCTCTATGACTAGATCGCACATAAGCACATTAAACATCTTTTACCCTTTAGCAAATGCTCACACCTTGCCGCAGTTTAAATTACATTGTGGACAAGAGGATCGCCATCTAATTGATAACTAATTAGGTTAGTTTTTTGTGAGATGTAATAATTCCCAACTCAAGGAAACACAACAGTTTTTAATAAGTTTTATGGCCATGATTTCAAAACTTATTTCAAATCCTTTTGCTAGTGCAGAGTCCAAAGATGGCAGTCATGCTTCATTTTTTGTCAAGGGAAAAATAGTGTAAGCCTCGAAGACAAGCGAAAGGGGCATAGCTTTGATGATGTTCACACATAGAGATGAACAATTCAATTTGTGACAGTGCAATGTTCTGATCTTCTTGAAACCTTGTTCCTAGATGTTCGTGGGGCCAAAGGATGTTAGATTTTGGAGAGTAAGTGTTTTACATGTGTAGAATTTTTGGATTGATGTTGCTTTTCCAGAACTCTTTTGGTGGCCTTAGCCTGGTCCAACTGAAATGCCTACTGTAAACCCATTTCTTACTTATCATTTGATGCACCTTTAAAGTTTGTCTTGCAGATGGTCCATCTTCATGCGTATTTTCATTTGGGCTGGATTGCATGTCTACAATATGCGGTCCAGATATATAAAGCATCTATCTTAAAGATGGATGCAAATATGTGATCTATTTAAAAACAATTGTAACTAACGGTCCAAATGTTTTCTTAATATAATTATTATTTCTAGTTTTCAAATTTTATTTTGTTTTTCATATTCATGATCTCCATATTAAATATTATATATTCTCTAAAATTAGGATCAAATTATATTTAAAAAATATATTTATTGCCAAGCTCGCTTTTCTACAATATGCAGGCTGGCCACATGCAAACCGCGTACATATATATAACATATTTATTGAAAGAACATAACTACGAGAAAAGGGAGAAAATTTTTACCAAGGCAGGCCCATAGCCCTTGGAACCAAAGTTGGGACCTATATTAGATTGATCGAATTGAAATCGGTTCTCTCCATCCAACTTGAAGATTGCGTGAACATAAATTTGTATGGAAAAATTGAAGGTTTCTATTACCAGAATGAATGGTTGGAAGATTGGAGATCTTTGAAATTGGAACCGACTATCCTAGAGTTTGGCTTAATCAGGGCTAAAAAGGCATTGATTAGGGTTTTTAGGAGTTCTTGGTTACGCTTAGAGTCTTTAGAGAAAAGAGAAAAACTAGGGCTTCTCATGTATATTAGGGTTTTTCAAAAGTATCACCTCTCTGAGGTCTCTCGTTTCTCAAAAATCTTGAACAAAGTCCAATAAAAGGTCTCCTCAGTGAATAGAGAAGTGGTATTCATAACTCTGAAACACATTAGAAAACCCTAAATCATTATCTTACAAGATTTGGACCAAATCATCATCTTACAAAATTTGGACCAACTTCGGCAGTTGATCTGGCCATGGTACAATAGTTGCACGAACGTCACTCAAAGTAGCAATGTCACAATTTGACCCAAATGCCCTCTATTTTGAATATAGTAATAAAAGCCTTTTGATTACTCCGGGGTGTCCAGAGAAAAACAAAAAGGAGGGACATCCATTTTTAGCCTCTTAACTTTCACTTGGGCCTTCTGGTTTGGGGAGAGAAGCAAAAAAAACATCCCCTTTATAAATTCTTTTTCTCTAGAATTTTGGAGAGCAAAGAAGAAGGCAGAGAGGTTGAAAGCCATGGTGCGCCTTAATCATAGAGAACATCAGCTTGAAAAGACTGACAACCCCAGCCCAATGCGCATCAAAGAACAATGGCCATTGAACTCTTAATTTACCAATAATGGATGAATTTTGTGGATTTCTTGTTTAAAAATCCTGTCTCACCAAACCTACATTGAAGAAGAAGTCAAGGTGTTCTTCACGATGTCTCCCCCACCTTGGAATTGATCCCATCAGGAATATGGGTTGAAGGCAACTCGAAAGCTTTGATTAAATACCTTTGAAGGAAACTATGTAGCTAATGATCTAGTTAATAGTGGGTGCAACCTTCAGGAGTCCAAGGTTTTCCTGGTAGCTATGAAACTCTAGATGTCATGTTGTGGCGCATTGCCATCTTAACGGCCCATGCCTAGATACATTCTAGAGTGAAGGATTATACCAATAATACCCCTAGTTGTGTACAGATCTATATCAAAACATGTTGCAACTAAACTCTTGACTTCAGTTTTGTTGATCCCATTCTGCTCTTTAGTTCTTTTACTACCAATGCAATTCTTTTTTTATTTTATAAATTATAACATTCAACAAAAAAAGGTTCATTTCTTATTCCATTTTCTTTATCTCCCATGTCAAGGATATTCTTTGGGTGCATTTCCTTAAAACGTTTCTTGCAAATATCTTTATGTTCAATGAAATTAGTGAGATACT
>NW_006497108.1:26722-58185 GCF_000471905.2 Amborella trichopoda
ACTTAGTGCCTGTTTGAATGTAATTGCCATCACTGAGACTTCACTGATTCAGTAAACTAATCTTGTTAATGTACTATCTCTTATTTGGTAGTGTCATCATGAAGTTATCTGAGATAAACTTGTAAGCAGTTTATCTTTTTGGAAAGGTCTTTACTTTATTCAAAGTAATTTGCTAAAATTTATTTCTTTTAGCAAAAAAATAGCTAGAAAATAAATAATTAAATAACATTATGTATATTACAAGGTATATATCAAACAGATAACAAAATAATTATCATACATGGTATATTAAATTTTACATAAAGTAAATCTACTAGAGATAAATTAATTGTTATCCTAACAGGCTCTTACTTTAGACTTTGAGCCAAATACAGGAAAGGCCTGATGCCAATTTATTAAAAAGATCTAGGTAAAAGAGGGTATTATCCAAGTACACATGATAGAGACATCCAGCCCTCCCCTCATGAAGCTTAGATAGACACTTGGAGATCCATTACTTACTGGGTCAACATGGAATTTGTTTCAACTTTGTTCATTGGTCAGGTTCAATAGTTTTTTAAACAGATTAGGCAAACCGACTCCTTTAGAATAACCCGAAATCCAATAATATTTTAGTAGTTTTCTTCTTTTACTGAATTAGTTAGGGAAGATTCCAAACTTGAATTGACCAATAGCTCTAAACAACATGCCAAAAAAAAAAAAATTACAATTTTAGATCTTCCTATTCTTGACAAGTTTGGAACATATCATATGTTGATAGGAATTTTGTTCTTCTTTCTTACTCTTTTTTTTGTCTCCCTCCTCTCTTTGTAGGGTGTGGTGATGCTTTTATCATTTTCTTTTTTTGGGGATTTGGGTGTGCTTTTTGTTTATTCTATTTAAGTTTGGATAATTCTTCTCTTTTGTTTTATTTTTCTTGTTCTCTTCTTTTTTCGTCCTTTTTTTGCGTGTTTGATATGTCTGAAATCGAGTTGCATACATTTTGTGGCAAGGAAGATTGGCCCCAACTCAAAGTAAGTTAAAGTACGATTGAAAGCCCTTTCTGCTACAAGGATTCGTTGAGACAAGAATAACCAACAAATGTTATAGATAATTCACTTAGTAGCAGATTTTGAATATTGGTAACTTCAATGCTTGTTTCTGTCCATATAACACACATTTAGCATCTAGGAAAGCAATAGAGCAAAAACATGAAAGTTCTTACGGAAGCTGTTCAATCACAGTAATGAGAAGTTTCCCTCATGGCTTCAGTTGCTCCATGCCAAGAGACCATACCTCAAACCCCTGGACCCCAAATTGGCTAAACTTAAGGACCCACAGCAGAAAAGTACGAAATGAGGCCATGATCCTAAACTTTGCTAAACCTTGAGACCCATAAAAGAAAGGTGTTGAAGGATCGACAAAAAGAAGGTAATTCTTCAAAGGGTGCAGTTTGTATGGGGCATGAGCTCTAAACAATCAAATTAGAGCCTACCTTCAAATAGTATCGAGAAATGTGGTTTCAATATTGAAAATCTTTGTGATAGCCATAAAATACATTTTTATTTTTATTTATAAAGTTTAAAGCTTTAAAAATAGTGCAGAGATCTATGAAAACTTGAAAATCTTGAAAATTAAGGGTTAAAAAATGTATTACAAAATACACTATTTTTAAAACTTAAAATCGATTTTTATTCTCATGTCTATGCATCTTGATGTCGAGATGATCAATTTGATGATATTTGGGATAAGCTCAAATTTTATCAATATCGTGAAATTTTTGAAGTAGGTTCAAATTTGATCGTTTGGAGCCTCAGCTACATATAAACGTTTCCCTTCTTAAAACGGCTAGGGTTTTAATTTTCAAATATATTCCACGAATACCGGAACCTAGGCAATCGTCGAGGATCATATGATCGGGGCGATGGTCGACACTTGGCCTAACAACGTTGTACTATTTGTTTTGGTAGTGCGTGTACATGGTGGCGATTCGATGTATTGTGTCGTGCCATGGAAGTAAGCGAATTGCCGTTTCGAATCTCCAAAGGACAACACGCGTGCGACCCATAAATTTGCTCTCTCTCTCTCTCTCCTTCTTACTTTTTAATTACTATTGCCACGAATAATAAAAAGCTCCCCTCTCTTTCTTCTGCTGATTCTTGTTACTATTCCCAGTAATAATAATGGTAAATCTCTTTCTCTCTCTCTAACTAGCTGTCGTCACTTTATTTTATTTAAAAAAAAAAAAAAAGAAAAAAAAAAAGAAAAAGAAAAGCTGTCATCACTTTCGTTGGCGTATCACTCTTACAGGCATTGGTGCAGAGAGTTTGTTAGCATGTCATGGTCTTTCCTTACATTTTTCATTCCCATTTTCCTGCTTTGCATAATAACTGCTGTGTCCTCGTCCAATGTCGAAGAAAGGAATGACGTTGTTTATTGGAGCCGTACATGGGCACGTGTCAGTGATCTATACGGTCCATGGTTTGAATTGATTGCTGACGTTAATTGGCAGGGGACAAGCCACATGGAACGCACCCTGCTCCCTATTTGTTTGTTGTTGATGATGAGCCCAATAAGAGAGAGAGAGAGAGAGAGAGGGTAGGATGAGCAGCATCGACATGAATAAGTGAGCCTCCTCTCCTACCTAGGGTTGGGTGCACCCATCTTCTTCCCATTATTATTGTTTTTGAACTCATTTCTCAGTCATTTGCAGCTGATATCACCTGTGAATTCAGCAAAGATTTTAGGGTTTTATGAGCACTTCTCCCGATTTGTGAGGGCTTACCTTGATAGTCCATGGAGCTCCTCGACAAGGGTTGGCATCTGAGATCAAAGGTAACAAGCATTGAGGGTTTTTTGCCTTTCTTCTTCTTGTTGTGTGTGAGTGAGTGAGTGAGAGTTTATTATTTGAACTTGTCTAACCCATCCAACGCAACACTTCAGTCTTGTGGTTAGTTAGGAGAGATTATCAGGTAGCACAGAGAGAGGAAGGACGCTTCCATAGAGAGAGACAGCGAGGAAGATGGGGCGAGGTAAGATCGTGATTAGGAGGATCGACAATTCGACTAGCAGGCAGGTGACCTTCTCAAAGCGTCGGAGTGGGTTAATGAAGAAGGCGAAGGAGCTCTCCATCTTATGCGATGCCCAAGTTGGCTTACTTGTGTTCTCCAGCACCGGCCGGCTCTACGAATTCAGTAGTTCCAGGTTCGCCTTTAGATTCTCCTTTTTTTCTCTACATTTTTTCTTTTTTTGTTCATTTCTTTTGAATCATCGCCAGATCTAGAACATCCATTTCGCATTTCATCCATTACCATTTTTTTCTGTACATGCCTGTTTGTAATTTTGATGAAACAGAATTATTTTCTTGGTTATCGTTTTGAATGCCATCCTTTTTAGGGTCGCTATTTGTAACTATTAAACATGATCACATGATAAAATTTTATTTTTGAGGGCCCCGAGATATCTAGGAATTTTCAGCTTCCATGCGAAAAGGCGATGGCCATGCTGGCCTTGCAGATTCCCTCATCAACTGAGTTGCTCATCTGTGCATGGATTCCTTATCCAAACCAAATAATAAACTAAGTTGTATTTTGGAGACAGGAACTATTTTTTTATGTATTATTCACTTGATTCTCTAACCCTAAGTTTGGAGGTCTGTTGCGTCTCCGAGGTTTGAGCTATATTGGGAATACTTTCTTCACCTATTTTGTATCAAGAAGAAGGAGGAGTAAAAAGAGTAAAGAGAAAGAAGAAAGAAAGAAACAGTTGCACAAAAGGGTATCATAAGGTAGAAAATATTGGATTTTATGAGTTGCACTATTTATTAACAGATTTTGTAGTTCTTCAGTTAATGACTTGGAAAACACAATGGTGCAACACCACTTGCACTTCTTCACCATCATTCTCTGCTGATGTCTGGGTTGAGTCAAATGAAGAAGTTTGGAACAGCAGATTCATTGTGATGTGACTGGAAGCCATTAGAGTTGGGTTAAGACCAGATAGGAACAAAGAGGAAGAACTATTAAGACTAGATAGACGGTTGATAGTTGTGAAGGGTCGTGAGTTGAGTATGGTGATACTCATGGTGCAAGTGTTAACTAGATTTTTTTATGTGCTTTTAAAATCAAGATTTGGGGGCTTGAATGAAGAGGCTTTGGAAGGGAGCACAACCACATAACCTTTATTTAATGGTGATCCGCACGTAACGGCTAAAAAGGAATTCGGTTACTTAGAAATTTTGAGAAATCAGGAAAAATAGAAAAAATCCTCTAAGGATATCATGCCTTAATGTAATGGCAACAGAATGTGAGGGATGTTTAAGAATTTCAAATCTCATAAAATGATAGTGAGGGTTTTATTTAGCTTTAACATCGTATGCGGATGATATGTGATGACTGGAAGACATGAGGTTTACCACTTATAAACCTGGAGAAATTGTTTGCTTCAAATCAATAGATGCATTACTGAGGTCTAGTTTCATCTTTTTTAGCACGTAAGCCAGGTTAAACACATAATCTCAAGGATGTGACAAAGAGTTACACCTACTGATTGAACCTTGTTATCAATCCTAAGGCATGAGTCAACTTGCTTGAATTTGTTACTCGTATAATTCCTTTTGTCATTTTACAGCTAATCTCTTCAACACTTTCTTTTTACCCCTCAAATGGCAGACAGCTAATCATGTCATACCTAATAATCAAAATACCAAATGCTTTGCTGAACGATCATGCCTTCACGCGGCTTTTTAAGTAGCCTTCATATATTGGTCACAGGAATAAATGGAAACACCGTTTCCCTTTCACACCTGTGTGGAAACTTTTATCCCTCTTGGTTGACACCACCACCATAATTTGATGTTCAGCACCTCAACCATCATGTAGACCCTCCTTTGACAACACATAGCTAGCACACAACAGTTGAGATCACTAGTGAACATAATTGAAGGATGACACAATCAATCTGATATTCTCTAAAAAGTCTAATCCCATAAAAAATCAGTTCAAATAACAGAAAGTGAACCCAAATAATGAAATGTCTTAATGGCTTCCCAGAACTGCAACCTTAGTCTAATTGCTTTTGGGCAGCACAATAGAACAATATGGGGAGCTTTACCAATTGGAAAAGGACCTTCTAGCTATTATACTGTTGTAAAATCGGGATAACCCAATCACTCCTTTTGAACAAATCGGGATATCTCAAATCCCACTAGATGTGGTGAGCACTGCACCACAATCATTTCAACACTCAAATAACATGCCCAATATGCAATAACACGTGCAATATAATTGCAAAAAATATAAAAATAAAACAAGCAATATGGGAAATCATCAAAGAAAGTAAAGAGGGACACGCACATGTACGTGGTTCACCCAAGATGGGCTACGTCCTCGGGCAAGACGGCAAAGATGTATTCACTATCAAGAGGAAAACTTACAAGATTGGAGTTATGTAGAGTTACCTCATACAATCTCAAAGAAAAACTCAAACAAAAGAACTTCCTACCACAAAACCAACTACAATCGATTCTTTCTTCGACTCACCGATGCCGTAAAAAAATACCGACAAAAACGGCCCAAGATGAGCCCCAAATGGTAGTGCTAGGGTTTTGTTGCAAAACCCCCAATTTTCAACCCCAAGTTTCTCTCTCTACAAGTTCCCTTTCACCCTCAAAACCCCCTTTTATTGGCCTCCACTAAAACAGCTTATTATAGTGACAAAAATACCCTAACAAGAGAGAGAATACCATACGACCATAAGGTGTGATCTTTGCATCACATCCCAAAAATCTCCACTTCAATGCAAAATCACATCTTTGTCTTGTCAAACCATCACTTCATTCCTTTCTTGAGACCTAGAGAAGTTAAACTTCATTCTAATTTCTCTACTTATATGGGCTTCATAGGTATATCTACAAGGTTGTCTTTGATCTTGATCTTGACCAATCGAACTCTTCCATCTTCAACAACTTGACGGATATAGTGATATTGAATCAATATGTGCCTTGAATTCTTGTGGTGAACCGGGTTCTTGGCCAAATGGATGGCATTTATATTATCACAAAATAGTTCCATGGGCTTACACATAATGTCCATCTCACCTATCAACCCTTGAAGCCACACAACTTCATTTGATGCCTCCATTGTCGTCATGTACTTGCCTTCGATAGTTGACAATGCTACCATGTCTTGAAGCCTTAACATTCAACTAACCGGTCGATTTGCAAAACGAAAAATAAATGCAGCAATCGACCTACCTCTATCAAGATCACCGGCAAAATTTACATCCATAAAACCTTGCATTTGGGTTGAGCCCTTGCCAAATGTGATTGCATAACTAGTTGTGCCTTATAAGTACTGTAGCACCTATTTTGTTGCTTCCCAATGAACCTTTCCGAGGTTTGCTATAAACTGACTTAGAACACCAATCGCATGCACGATATCCGGTCATGTACATACCATAGAAAACATTAAACTTTCAATCGCATTTGTACAAGGAACCTTTCTTTCTTCTTCTGTCTTTGGACTTTGCATTAAAGACAATTTGACGTGAGGCACTAGGGGTGTCTTCATCGGCTTTGCATCTTTCAAGCCAAATTTTTCAAGCACCCTTTCTATGTAACCCTTTTGAGATAATAACAAAATTCCATTTTATCTATGCCTTTCAATTTCAATCCCAAGAGTTTTCCTTGCTGACCCGAGATCCTTCATCTCAAATCTTTTGCTCAAAGAAGTCTTGAGCTCATCAACTTTTGCCTTATCTTTGCACACCAAATGCATGTCATCTACATATAAGACTAAAATCAAGTATGTACCATCATCAAATAACTTTATATAGATGCCATGGTCATACTTACTTCTTGTGTACCCAAGGCTCATCATGAACATATCAAATGTTCTATACCATTGTCTTGATTCTTGCTTGAGCCCATAAAATGACTTCTTCAATTTACACACAAGTACTTCTTTGCCCTTCTCTATGAAGCCTTCCGATTGTTGTATGTATACTTCCTCTTCAAGTTGTCCATTCAAAAAAGTCGTCTTCATATCCATTTGCTCAAGTTTTAAATCATGCACAGTAACTAACCCAAGCACCAAGCGAATTGAGACCAACTTTACTGTCAATGCAAAAATTTCATCAAAGTCAATACCTAGTTTTTGTAAAAAACCTTTTGCCACCAATCTTACCCTATACCTTTCAGGCTTTCCATCAAGCCTTTTTTTTTATCTTGAATAGCTATTTACAACCAACGGCTTTTTTACCTTTCGGTAGCTCCACCAAATCCCAAGTCTTGTTTCTTTGAAGGGCTGATATCTCTTCTTCCATAACTCTTTTCCAATGCTCGGTACCATTGCTACCAATGGCTTCACAGAATGATGTTGGCTCTTCATTTTCGGCTATCAAATAATGCAAAGTATTTGGATCCACATAATCTTTGTGTCACCCGGATGCACGAGTTTTTCTAATAGAGCTCCTATGTGCCAAAGGCACAACTTCATCATGATGGCCATGTGGTTCTTCATCTTGACTTCTTAGTTTTTCATACTCTTCACTATGATCAATGGGTATATTCTCATAAGGTATAGTTGTACTTGGTGGAAGTATTTTCTGGTTGCTTTCAAATTATTATCTGTTTTCCAATACATTCGATTCATCAAAATGCACATCATAGCCAGTGATTGTTTTTCAGGTACTTGGATCCCATAATCAGTACCCCTTCACACCCCTGTTATAACCCACAAAGATGCACTTCCTTGACCTTGGATCCAACTTGTTCCTTTGGCAACTTGGAATAAGAGCATATGCATCACAGCCAAAAAATTTTAAATCAGGGTAGTTACTTGGAGTTTCATACCATACCTCATTAGGAGTTTTGCTTCCCAATGCTACCGAAGGTGATCGGTTGATAAAATAACAAGCTATTGATACGGCTTCTACCCATAATTCTTGTTTTAGGCCAGCATTGCTTAACATGCATCTCGCACTCTCCATCAAAGTGCGCTTCATCCTCTCGGCTACACCATTTTGTTGAGGATTGTAGGTATTTGTGTAATGCTTAGTAATTCCCTTGGCCTTGCAAAAAATTTATAACTCCTTTAATACAAACTCTCCACCATATCGGTCCAAAGAACTATGATATGATACCCCGTAGATTTTTCAACTTCGGTTTTAAAATTCTTGAATGCACAAAACACATCACTTTTGGACTTGAGAGTTTTGATCTATACTTTTCTTGAGAAGTCTTCAACAAATGAAATAAAATATAATGCACCGTCATAAGATGTAGGTAGTGAAGAGCCTCATACATCTGAGTAAATAAATCAAGTTTGCACTTGCTTGTATGCTTCCTGACCTTGAAAGGTTATCTATGTTGTTTCTCATAGACACAATGCTCACAAAATTTTGATCCATTAATTTTAAGTGTAGGAATAAAATTCCTTTTCATCAAGACCTCCATACCCTTATCACTCATATGCCTCAATCTTCTATGCTATATGTGAAATGGAACTTCCTCACCTTCGACCATGGAATTCACTTCATCATTTATTATTGTGCTTCTCAATAACTTGTACAAGCTCCCAACTATGACTCTTTTCATCATAATTAGACCCCTTTTGATATTTTGATTACTCCACCTTGACCGGTAAATTTATAACCTTCCGAATCTAAAGAAGAGAATGAAATCAAACTCTTTTTTAATTCTGGCGCATGCCTAACATCCTTAATTGCCCGAATAGTCCCATCAAACATCCTTAGTCGAACTGAACCCATTCCAACCACCTTGCTAGTGGAATTATTACCGATGGACATCGATCATCCTTCACATGACTCATATGAGTCAAACCATGATCTATGTGGGTACATGTGATGGGTGGCTCCACTATCAAGTATCCAATTTTGATAGAATATTGAATTATATGTCACCATATATACTTCATTTTCAATGAACCTGAATGTAGACTCTTCAACTTGATTTGCTTCATTCTTGGATTCACTTGGTTTTTTACCTCCCGTATTTAGAGCTTTGAAAGAATTCACTCCGTTTCTTTTAAAACAATTCTTCATTATATGACTGGGCTTCCCATAATGCTAATACACATTCTTGTTATTGGGCTTTCTAGATTTTGATCGAAATCTGGAATTACTTCTTGAATGATTCCTCGATGAATCACCCCGTTCATTCGATCAACCTCTTGCCACAAGAGCTTTCATCTTCGATTCTACCAAACTTCCCAATGATGCTTCTTTTGAAACTCGTCGGCAAGTAGGGCACTACACATCAAGCCCAAATCAAGAGAATCCTCTTTACTACAACTCAATATAGTAACAAGGTTATCATAGGATTCTTGTAATGAATAAAGTAAGGTGACCGCCTTATCTTCATCGTCCATTCTCGAACCAATACTCTCAAGTTTACAAATGATGTTATTAAATTCATTCAAGTGTTGTGACACATTTGCACCTTCTTTTATTCTCAAGGAATACAATTTTCTTTTTAAGAAAATTCGGTTTGTGAGAGATTTTGTTTGATACAAACTTTCCAATTTTTCCCACAAATCTTTTGTCATCTTTTCTCCAACAATATTAAATAATACTTCGTTAGCTAAACATAAGCGAATAGTGGCCCGTGCCTTCATATTGAGTTCATCCCAATCATCATCGGTCATATTTATCAGTTTCTTATCTTTCCCAAGTAATACATTGTGCTGCCCTCGATGTACCAATAAATCTTGCATTTTTAATTTCTAAATTTCAAAATTATCTTTTCCATTAAACTTCTCCACCTCAAACTTGTGAGAAGACATTTTCCCGCAAATACTATACTAATTCTTTGAGCTCTGATACCACTTGTTGTAAGATCGAAATAACTCAATCACTTCTTTTGAGCAAATCGGGATATCTCAAATCCCACTAGATGTGGTAAACACTACAACACAATGATTTCAACACTCAAATAACATGCCCAATATGCAATAATAAGTACAATATAATTGCAAAAAATATAAAAACAATAAAATAAGCAATATGGGAAATCATCAAAGCATAACACTAATGAAAGTAGAGATGGACACGCACATATACATGGTTCACCGAAGATGGGCTATGTCCACGGGCAAGACGGCAAAGATGTATTCACTATCAAGAGGAAAACTTACAAGATTGGGGTTATGTAAAGTTACCTTATAGAATCTCAAGAAAAAGTTCAAACAAAAGAACTTCCTACCACAAAACTACCTACAATTGACTCATTTCTTCGACTCACCTATGCCGCGAAGAAATGCAGACAAAAACGGCCCAAGATGGGCCCTAAATGGTGGTGCTAGGGTTTTGTTGCAAAACCCCTAATTTCCAACCCCAAGCTTCTCTCTCTACAAGTTCCCTTTCTACCTCACTCACCCACATTTTTCTCTCTCTAAAAAACCCTTTTATGGGCCTCCACTAAAAACTCCTATTTTAGTGACAAAAATATCATTTAACAAGAGGGAGAATACCATTGGGCCATAAGGTGTGATCTTTACATCACATCCCAACATATACAACTTCAAAGTCCGTATCCGATTAGGCCTTGCAAGATTAACTCAGCCATAGGCAACCATTCTTAATTTTAAGGATATAGGACTCCACGTTTCCCAATCAAAACCCTAACTGGCTAGGATCTCCAAGGAACAACAGGGTAGACAGCATTTCCTAGTCCCGGATCATATTTTCCAATTGTTATACTCCACATTCTACATTGGTCATTGTGATTTTCACTATCCAGCTGATGTTGGAACCCAACTGAGAGATTCAATAAGGAAAAAGAGATTCTCATAAGGGAGCCAAGGAGTACAATGTCATGTGTAGGTTATAAGCTTAGAGACTTGGACTTACTATGGGCTTATTTTGGGTAGTGCAGGTCGGAATCAAACTTGAGATATAGCACTGTTAAATGTCAACTGCTAACTGCTCAAGCCCAAGCCTTAGGTTAACACGCATATGCACACACACTCCCATGTGTAAACTTATCTTTTCTTGGTAAATATAAAGTACTCCACTCCAAGAAAACAAATTACATCTAAATAGCCCATCATAGGATGCCTAGCCAAACCAAGAAACTTAAAAGAGGCAAAAGGATGGAAAACGGTAGCCATACAAAGCCTCTAGGCCTCATGACTAAATCTAAATGGCTAAAGTCTGCGAAATAGTGTACATGACACCCATAATTAGCAAAGAAATTGCCTAGAGCATTACCTTCGTGATACACATATGTACTCACCCAAGCCAAAGAACAAAGTGTCTGTTGTATCAAGGCAATCATAGTCCAAGAATGCAATAGCAATGAGCATTGTGTTTAACAATGGAGAAAATGGAGAAAGCCAATAATGAATAACAAAGAATAATAAAATACAGTGCAAGAATATTGCTGTTCACTCCCAGAGAGGAAGCTACAATAAGGAATCCAAGCAAGTGAGGTGTGAGGGATATAGATTGTACTGGAACCTTCAGCTGGCTTATGCATATGCTAATCATCAGGTTAAGATCTTTTTCAAAGATGATATCAAAGAAAATATCGTGAAAGAAAACCATGGTGACAACACCAAGTGAAATTATTTACCTCATAAATCAAAATTTGAAAGCAATTAGAAGCTTCTTGATATAGTTCACTTGATGGAGCAACACTAGCATCTATCAACAAAGAAAATCAACACCTGTACATATGAGAACATAAAAAAAATAGCAAGTTCTTGAGACAGATACTGGGATTCAGCTTAGAAAATGCAGTCCCGCATTGAATAATGGCTTAGCATAGAAAATTGCACACAAGTTCAGGACACTATATCAAGTATAGAGCAATGCAAATAAACCTATATAGACACCTAAAATTTGGATTGTTTCATATTTTTTATGTCTTTATTTAATCTATAACACATATAGAGTCTCTAGAAACCCACAGAAGTTTTCATCTACACCCTATAACAACCAGAATATCAAAATTTTCCTAAAATATCCTTTAAATTAGCTAAAATTTATCCTAAATAAAACTTCACCCAAATAACCCTTTAAAGAATTTTTTAGAGAGAGAAAGGAGCTTTTGAAGAGATAATTATGCCCCACACACGATTGTGGTGATTCTTTTATTGCATATATAGTACAATATACACTTTTCCTATCTTGCTACATTCTCTTAAAGATGAAAGAGTCACATTCTCTCAAAAAAGGAAAAAGTAATATTTCAAGTGCGCGCCCATTCCGAAAACGAGGATTGTTGGATTATATGTCTATTACTCCCCTTCAAAGTCGGCTGGAGAGGCATCTGAAATCCGAGTTTGAAGCAAAGATCTTGAAAAACATCTCATGAATGTTTGGTAAAGATATCAACTACTTAATTGCAAGTGAAAACAAACCGAGTAACAAATAATCCAAGAGTGACTTTTTACTCACATAATGATAGTCTAAACCAATGGTTTAAAAAGTGGATCGGTAACCCGGATCGGGTACCACAAAAATCAATCTGGATCGGCGAATCGGCGATCCGGATCGAGAATAGCTGAATCGGTCAAATTAAAGCTTCAAAAAAATCCAAAAAAATGATTAAAATTCATTATAAATGTTTTTTTTTAGGAATCCAATAAGAAATGAGGGTACTACATTATTAATTTTCATTTTTTTCATTAATTTGTGAATATTGAGATGTTCTTTCCCTGTATAAACTTAAGTATTAAATTTGCATCATATAAAAAAAAATCATAGAATTATCATGAATAAAATATATAAATATACATGGACTATAATAAAGAGTAGACTAAATCAATGAAAGAATGGCCATTAAAATCTCATTTTGGCAAAAAACCCTAATTCGCTAAAAAACCCCAAATTATTACAACCTAACTAACTATAATCCAAAATTATTACAACCTAACTAATTATAATATTATATACTGAAATTATAATTATTAATTTACATTTTATAATTATTTTATTAGATAAATAATAACATATTAAAAATATTTTATAATATTATCTAATTTAAAATGTATTATTGACAACTGTAAGAAAAATAGTACATTACATGATTTATAATGTAAAAATTAATAAATAAAATAAAATATTTGGTTGTCAATGTAAAAATTAATAAAATGTGTACAAATTTTGAAAATAACACTTTAATTTATTATATGCCCATGGGGGAACAAAAATTAGCTCAAGAGGGAGTAAACTCTTATATGGCCCAAGGGGGGATTCAGACTTGAGAAGTCAAAGCAAATAACATTAGTGATAACCATCATACCTCCTTAGCATATGTGTTTAAAATTGCCTATTAATAGCATATATTTACATTATGCTTTCATTTAATGATGTTTGGGAATTATCCCACATCGAAGGATGAGCATTCAAATATGTTATATAAATAACTATGTAATTGGAAGATAAACACAAATGTGAAAACACTAGGGCATCCGTGCACTCGTGTATGTACGTGTGGCACATGTGGAAGTGGCATGTGTCGCACGTGTGACACGTACACATGTGTGAAAGTGTTTTTGAGGCTTGAACAGCTAGAACCGGTGCACACGTGCACGCGTGCATGTGCATGTGTGTGTCGCACAGCATGTGTGGGAGTGTGTGTGGCACATGTGGGAGTGTGTTTCGCTTGTGTCACACTTACACACGTGTGGGACTGGTGTGTGTCGTACGTGTGACGCGTACACACGTGTGAAGGTGCTTTTGAGGCAAGAACCCGGAAGGAACCGGCTAGAACGGGGAGGGAACCGGACAGAATCGGGTGGGAACCGGCGGTTCTGCTCTAGAACCGGGCGGTTCCCGATTTTGTGCTGAAACCGGCACGGACTGTGCCGATTCTCGAGTCGAACCGGGCGAGTCCAGTTCGACTCGTCGATTATTAAATCATTGGTCTAAACTAAATGTAGTTTGTTTGAGCATGAAAAACAAGATTAATTGTCTATAGAGAGCGACAATATTGTAACAAAAAATTGTTGGTGGTTGAGAAAGAGGCACCCAAAAAATCTCGAAGAACAAAAGAAAGAGATGTCAATTCTACAACAATGGATGCCATAGATAAGTATTCAACATTAGCAGTTGAACAAGTCACAATCGGTTGTTTCTTAGCACCCTAAGATATGCAGTTGGAACCAAAATAAGTGTAGAAACCAGTAGTTGAACGGTGATTGTTTGGATACTTAGCCTAGCCTGCATCATAAAAGGCGTATAACTTAACAGAACTAGCAAATATGATTCCTATACTGCAGAAGTTTATACCACTAAGATAATGAAGAATCCGCCTTAACTACTTGAAAACATGCAATTGTGGAGGCATGTATAAACCGACACACTGTATTGACACTATTGGAAAGGTCAAGCCGTCTTATGGTAGTAGATTGGAGTCAATAATGCTTCGATAAAGAGATGGATCAAAATTCCCATGAACATTATTCTTCACTGGCATTGGTGTTGAAATAAGTTTTGCACCAGCATCTGAGCACGATCAAGAAGATCCTAGGCATATTTACATTGCGACAAAAAAATTCCATCCAAAAAATAAGATACCTATATGCCAAAAAAGTAGTAGAGGGATCCAAGATCTTTCATTGCAAATTCTCTTCCACATTGGAAAATAAAGCATTCCATGAGATCTGAATTATCATCAATAACAATAATATTAACATAGAGGAGAAAGAAAATAGTGCCTTGACAAGTTTGACAAACAAATAGAGATAAATAAGCTATACTATAATAAAACTTCAATGGTGATAAGTAGACATTAAATACATCAAACTAGATCCCTAAACTTGCTTGAAACCATATGAAGCCCTTTTTAATTTGAATACATGATTTGGATATTGTGAGCAGACAGAGCTAAGAGGTTCTTCCATAAATACAGGTTCCTTAAGAAAGTTATGTAGAAAATTATTTTCACATCAATTTGTATGAAAGGTGCATGTGTTAGCTGTCATATTTGGGAATCTTGTTGGAAGTCATGATTCATGTGTTGCATAAGAGGTGTACCATCATTTCCATGGTTTAACAACAGCTACCAAACCATCACAAATACTCTTGAATCTGTGTATGTATTATGATAGGGTCAATTTTCCTTTCTTACAAAGTTGGAGTTGCTTGGTAAGTTGGAACTCCCTAGCTTGAATATTACCTGCATTGGCATTCTTCAAGCACTTCCAGACTTTTGCAGAATTTTTAAGATTGACAACAAGGCTAAGATAGTCGTCTGTCCATATGATCTAGGCTTTAAGAAACTTGTCGAATTTTAGCCATGATTTGTAATTGAGATTTTTCAATTTCACTTTTACTATCAGAAGAGGAAATCTTTTGATTTGGTATAAGGCAATACCATTAATAAATCCAAAAAGTTCCTGACTCTCAATTAGATAGAGCATTTGGGGTCCCACAACGGACAGTAGTTCTGCGACAATTTAATCCACACAAAATTCCTACAATAAGGGTGGATGGATAGAGATATTTGTTTGATGAGGGTGAAGCTCCCATTGCGGGGAAGAAAAAATTTGATGAGATGGGGTAAGAGAGAGTGGACTTAGATGGAATGAGAAGAAAAAAAAGATGTGGATGGAATAAAAATGATGAGAGGACTTTGCTAATGAGGAGGAGTTGGAAAAGATAATGCAATCTATAAGATAAGGCTAGAGAGAGAAACGTATTGACAAGTGAGATAATGGCTATTGATGGTGAACTAGAGATTGAAGGTGAACAACATAAGTAATGGAGAATGGAACAATGGCTTTAACAAGTCCGCAAGAGATAGTTTGATTGGCTGATATATGTGACAAAATATCTAATAGAACAAGTATGAATGTGAATATCTAATAGAACAAGCATGAAGAAAGGGATTTGTACATAGAGAGAAGAACTTGGGTTGAAAAACGACTTCAAAATGGAAGGCTGAGGGGATCGGTGTTGCTCTGTTACCATAAAAAAAAAATTAGTGAGAGAAAGGAACTTTTAAAGCAACCCCCACACACAATTGTAGTGGTTCTTTCATTACATATATAACGGTGATACAATGGTATAATATACACTTTTTCTATCTTGTTAAATGCAATATATACTTTCTTATCTTATTACATTCTCTCAAAAAGGAAAGAGTTACATTCTCTCCAAAATAGAAAGAACAACATGTGATTTTCAAGAATCGTTCAACAACCTTGGGCTATTAGGTTTGTGCTAGCTAAAATCTCAATTCCTATGTTTTCCTAAAAAAATCAAAGGTATTGTGTTTTTGGGTAAAAGACTTGAAGGGCTTTTTATGGTGCAAGAAAGAAATCTTAATAATATATATGGATATGGTTTTCCTTTTCCCTGATACTCTCAAGGTTTTCTTATCAGTAGCGTAGTAGCAACGGAAAAGCGGGACATTATTCGACCATGTTATTAGTTGAGAGAGCGGGTTTAGAAGGGTGAGACTTTTTTGGATAATTAGAGAGAGATATATATCTCTTTTGACTTATCATGCCCATGGATGTATCCCCTCAGAGAACCTCATTATATCTTGTGTTTTTTATGATTTGATCTTAATTTTGCTATATTTTATGCTTATATTGTATTTTTTACTGTTTGGCATGAAGCCAACTATGTACACATGTTTTCAATATTAAATGAGTTGCACAGGGGAACCCTACAATTGCTAGAGCTAAAGTTTGTGTTTTTGGTGGAGAAAACTAAACAAGGTGGGAATAGAACGTATGCAGGTAAAGTGTTTTTAAAAATTTCATAATAAGCTTTATCTAGAAATGTAGAGGGAATAGAAAAATCTACCCCATGAAGCTCAGGAGGGCAAAGGTTATAGGTTTGGTAATAATTAAAATTATCAATCCTATATTTTAATAGATATATAGGGGCATTATGGTTATTATGTAGAAGAAATAAAGGGTTAATGGGGGAGCAAGAAAGAAGCCTTATGATCTAATTATAATAGCATCAAAGAGTGGTAATTCGTACTCAGTTTAGTCTCACCCAATTGTGAGTTATCAAATGGTTTGCTTCTAGAGAAGGGGGGATGAAGAAAATAATACGGTCACTTAAAAAATGTTAAGTTACAAACAAGAGAGAGAGAGGGATGGAGAGAGATCCATAGCCCCCAAGCTAGAGAGGCGGTTTTCCTATGGTGCTTCTGGTTGGTCCAGTTTCCACAATTAGCAAGAGAAAATGCCATAATGCTCCCAAGATTTTCGTCACGGTAGTGGTGAAGCTATAAGAAAGAGGGAGATTGATCAGGGGTATTGTTCATTATGGTAGGGAGTTTAGCAGGGAGAACCAATGAGGGTTTCGCCAATGTGTAGGGAAAGATATATCTCTTGTAACCCCAAAATATAATCATGTTATGTCAATGAATCATACCCATGGTAGTTGCCTTTTGGTATAGCCAATTAGGGTGAATACCTTTTACTTCTTTTTTTTTCTTTTTTTTTCTATTTATGGTGGTTTATAGATGTTGTACTTTTGGATTTTGCTTTTTTGCTTCTCTTGATGCTTTTTTTATTTTTTCCAAACTTTTTACATGGAATATTGTTCTTCGGTGTTGGGTTCCCTAAGAATGATTTGTCGGTGATAAGCTACTTGGCCTAAAGGTGTTGCATTTGTTTAGTACATGAGGCAATGAGTATTTTGTGATTTATGAGATAGAGATATTTAATGGAGGTTGAGGGTAAGCCTCTGAGTTAGGGCTATGTTATTGCGTATGTCTCATTGTTGTGGTGATTAATAGGGCTAGGAGAATCAAAATGAGTACAATAGAACCTCGGTATCTTTCTAAGTATCGGCCATGTATGGAGTGGTATAGGACATAAGTCTATATTCTAACACGAGACCACACCATGGCATGTGTACTTACAGTCGTATTGAGAAACCACTTTTCTAGTCTGATCCAGCTAATAAGAGATAGTGCACGTGTGCCTTGAGATGACCCCTGAATATAGGCATTAATATGTCCCACAAGGGTGCACCTGCAATCCATTGAGAATCGAGTGTCAAAAATAGTGATTGGGTTCACTTTGATATGGCCAAATTATAATTCCCCACTATAGACTGTGGAGCATGGGTCCGTTGGGTCATCCCAAAAATATAGTGGACTACCATTCTGGACTAGCTCAATGGAGTACCCGAGTGTATAGTATTAAGCCTAGATATCTCATTTACCATTTGTCTCATTTTTATATGATGAAAATATGAGTCTGGATGATGAGAAATCACTTGCAAAATATTTGAGAATTTTTTAAAATTTTTTCTAAAGCCAAAGTCTTATTTCAAAATATTATCCGAGGCAAATTCCAAACAAAGACAATTCGTCGGAGGTCCACATGGCATCCGAATGGCCACCATAAGGTGGCCATGTAGCAACTACAACGTCCACTTCCTTATGTTGATGTCGTCATGACGTTATAAAGAGAGGGACCTAGTCCTCCTTTGAAGTTTTTAATTTTTTGACTAATAATTTAAAAGAAATAAGCTCAATTGTTTTATTTTATCAAATGGTATTTTCTCACACATGAGTTTTTTGCGACCTGTGCCAAGGGCTGAGGATATTTTGATATTTTGGTCTAAACCCTAATTCGTGAGAAAAATGAAAAATCATAGTGGCTCTTTGTATGCCCTTATCCAATTGGCTTAGGCCATGTGAAGTTTGTGAAATGGTACATTATGATTAGTGCATATAGGGGATATTTTTATAGTTGGAATTTCATTTCCAAATTACCATAAGGGCATACCTCTGTTATTGTAATGTTTTGTTATTTTCATAAAGATCTTTGGACAATTATAGAATAATTAAAAGGGATTATGAGGTAACATTTTATGGGGACAAGGACATTTTGGTAAAATAACTAATCTAGGATATTTATGTTGTGATAATGGTGTGCAAATCGCATCCATTGATCTTGAGGGCTGGATAAAGATGTGTGGTTAGGATCAAAGCCCTCTCATATGCCGTAGATAAAAAGCATCAAGGGTTTAGATTACTTCACTCATAAATGCCTCACTATAAATTCAAAAGATAGGTTCTTCAAACCCTGATCTATCTCATTTCATCTCATTCTTTGAGAAAGAGAGAGAGAACATTAGGAGATCTCCATACCCCACTATTGTGACCTTGAGATTATGCATTAAGGCTTGGGGAGTAAGCTTCCATGGTGTCTTCATCATTTCTTGATGAATAACTAGTTGTTTGCTCCATAATCAAGGTAACCAAAAGGCTCACGTTTATTTCATTTCTCCCACGATTTGGTACCTGAATTTTTTCCGATATTTGGAGCAAATATATTTGACATATTGATGAGTTTTTCATCCTATTTGAAAACCTTTTTTATGGGAAAGAGTACTTTATAAATATTTGAAATATTACCCCCATACTAGCCTATCTACCATGGTCATATCTGTGCTTGTTGTTTAAGTCGATTGGTCCATATGTGTCCCGATTATTTTGAACTTTAAAAGTTTGTATCTATCTCTCATTTTGAACCTATTGAAGTGGTAAATCAATGAGTACACGCTTCCCAGATTTGAGTGAATTGAGTATGTTAAATCACTCATGCTTTCGTCTGTGGGACATAATTAAGTCTTTAAAATATCCATTTTTGTGATCCGGGCACATAGAGTTCGACCATTAACTTCTCATTTGGAATTTTGACACTCTACGTACTGTTGTTTTGATTTCATAACAGTTGTAAGTGGTTTATATTTGAGTTTGTGGAGTTGATGTGATGTATTTGGTGATAGAAAACTTGAAGGTGTTGTCCATGTAAACGTGATTGTTTAAAGTCAAAGACTGTTGTAAGTTGTGGATGTAATAGCTATGAACGTATATTTGTTTACATATGCTTATGTTGGTTGTAAAATTTTAAACTTTTTTTACAAGTCAATTATTGTTTCCAAGATCACCCTTTCCTTTATATCAACACAGTGACCTGAGTCATATAAGAAACAATGTTGTTACCTTGAATGATATCCAGAAGGAATCCCTCAAGTTGGATTTGTTTCATGGTTCTCTACTTGGCGATGTAAAATCCAAAGAAAGGATCAATGGATAGTTTGGAGGATTCAAGAATGGAAGCTCTTATGACAAGAGGGGATTGGATGAACCAAGTAGTTCGCCAAGAAATTCATCAAGTAGCAAAGCTCATTCCTAATCAAAGTTAAGAGGTTCTTATAATGCAAATGGTTGTTGGTTTTGTGACAAGCCCATACATGCAAGATACTTTTGTTGGAAAAATAGTAGATTCCTCAAAGGATTCCAAATGTAGAATAGCAAGGGAAGGTGAGACCAATAATGGAGCTAATTAACTTGAAGAATCAACAAGCACTGCTATTGAAAATGGAGTGTTGATAGCAGGATGCAACCCCATGTAATGTCAAAGTTGGATTCATGATAGTGAAGCCATTATATATGGCCCCTATATAATATGGCTTCATGCAAGCCATGTGAGGGTGGATTTGTGCCAACAAGAACCAACTTGATAACAAAATAGTCAGAATAGCTCCAGTGTTAGGTTTATGTGGCTTTTAAAGGCCTTATGAGAGTTTGTATGAGCATTTTATACAATAAAACATAAACTTTGTGGGAGTGTGGTCATTGTGTGTACCAGGTAAATGTGATTTGTGGATACTTGGACTAAGCTCATATTATTAGGCCACCCAAGTTTTGAAAAAATCCAAGATACCTAGGTATAGGGATCTACCAAGAAGGGTTTAGTGGGTTAGCCCTTGATGAGGTCGAAATATGCCCAAATGATAGCCGATGGACTATGTGGCCTTGCTTGTCATGAATAGCCTTTAAATACAGGGCTAAAAACATCATTGTTATATCATCACACGACATGTACATATATAGTTGTATTAAGATTCACCAATGAGGATGAAACGTGTAAATGTGTGAGAGATTACCCATATGCATCATGAAGTCATGGTTGCATCATTGTTTAGACAACCATGCTTTTTTTGTCTCTATAGGTGAACCTGAAATCCATAAACTAGGATTGCATCCCCTAGTCTATTGGGTGACTTTGGTGATCCAATCATGAGCTTCTGCAGTAGACTGTGGGTTATGGGAACTACTAGGTCAGTTCGAGAAAGCTAGGTAGATTATAGTTTGCAGTTGTAGGTGGTGTGCTCTCGTACATTGATAAATTCTTAGATCTAATGGATCTAATTCCCATCAAATTTAATTAGTTTAAACTAATTTTATGTTATATGATTTTTAGAATGCTTATTTGAATTTTTATGAATATTTTGATATTTCATTTTTGTCATTTGGATTTATAAATTAAAATATTATAATTTCCAATGTTTTAAACAAAATATGAGATTTAAAAATTCTAAAATCAAAATAAAATATTTTTTTAAATTATGTGGGACCCTCCATAATATGGGAGCTCAATGTGTCACATGTGGGAATTGGGTGGGGCCCACATGTTGCCACTAAAGCGTGGCACGCCCCACCCATAGGGACTAACTTGATCACCAAGTTAGGTGATAGTTATTCCTTTGTTGGTTGCTTTTCTTTTTTAATATAGCCAATGTTCATGATAGATTCAAATATTTGAAATTTTTTAATAAATCTTGTCAATCAATATTACATGATTCAATAAATAAAGAATGAATATTTTAAAATAAAAGTAAGAGATATATTTTACTTATTTAAAAATTTGATGGAAATAGATTTAGGAAATATAAGATAAATTTGAATCTTGATGGTGGATATGGATGACAAAACGTAATACATAGAAAATCAATAAAAAGAGGCTCTCCCACCTCACAAAATATCTACACTTATTCTCTGTTCTCTCTCTAAGATGTTATCTCTCTAATATTACTCCATAGGTACATCCAAGTTTTAAGAGGGGCACTCGAGAGAGAGACTCTCTCTCCAAGTTTTTAAGAGGGGCATGCCCCAACCACCTATTTCTCTCTCTCGAGTTTACAAGAAAGGGCACGCCTCAACCACCTCTCTCTCTCGAGTTTACAAGAAGAGGCACACCCCAACCAGTAGCATCTCTCTCTCTTGCTTTCTTGTTGACACTCTCAAGGTTAGGGTGGTGGTGGTTTTGATATTTGGTAGCCAAGAGGAAGATCCCCTTGCTAATAGATCTCTCCCTCACGCTTTGATTTCTATCTCTCATCACTCTAAAGATCAATCTGGCTTGAGTAAAAGACTAAGACATTGAGGCTTTAGATATTTGGTTCTAGATTGAGATCTATATGTCATTGAGATGCTTTTTGTTATTGTAGGAGAATCGTTAAAGCATTGAGGCCTTAGATTGAGATCTATATATCATTGAGATGGTTTTTGCTATAGTAGGAGAATAATTAAATGTTTTGATTTAAGGAGTTATTCAATAGTTGTAGTAAGTGAGAGCCGTTTCTTTTTTTGAAATGATGAAAATGTCCCAAATGCTCACTTTGAATTGAGGGTCTAAATGCTCACTTTGTAGAGAGATAAAGAGCATGTTGTGAATTATTTCTTTAGGTGAGAGTTTCTACGCAAATGTGCTAGTGAAATATTATTATGATTAAAGCTCCAGATATGATAAACCGAGAAACTAACATGTAAATGAAAGAAATTCACCTTGTATTGCATATAATGGGGAAATGGGATTTTACATATAGCTTGGGATCATGAGGAGTTCCAAAGACTTTTTATCTCTCTTACATTTTTACATCAAAAAAATATACATGTTCAAATACCCTTGATTCAAGCATTGAAGCATATTACAAATCTTAGAAGAAAGTACAAAAAAAAAAAAGTGGAAAAATATCAGCACCAAAAGGGACTTAATGACACTCTTAGACATAGGTATACTATCCACTCTCTGACTTCTTTGACTTGGGCTTCAAATGATGTTTCTCTCTGTAGAGCCTCCAAACAATATCAGACGTGTATTGGCATTGCTTGGGCATGTAATAACATTTTCTATGGAGATGGGATATTTACAATAGTGCACATAATAACATCAATGATAAGCTTTAATCCACTTTTGAATTTAACTTTTCTTGATATTC
Source organism: Amborella trichopoda (assembly GCF_000471905.2). The sequence goes on from NW_006497108.1 coordinate 49,718, forward strand.
GAATTTGAACACAAAATTGCCCAGATCTTTCTCGATTCATTATGAGAAAATCAAAGAATAGGTGGTTTATTGGCAGCTATTGCCTGTCAAGTTGGCAGATAGTTCAAGCATGTTTGATTCAAATTGGTTTCATTTTCTAATGGTGAATGATTTTGATTTGAGATTTCAAATGCTATTAGATGACTGAAGGAAAAATCTAATGGTCGGATCAATGATGAGGGAGATATGACCCATCGAATTTATTAGCGAGAAAAATATGCCCCATCGAATTTGACCCATTTTCTGTGCAGATTTCGACAATAGATCTGGCTATTATAGACCTAACCGCTTTCACATCATGGAGGTATTGACCCTAAGAGTGAGATATTCTTGTAACGGGGCTCACAAGGAATACTTCGACAAAATCTGATGCAGAAACTCTTTATATTATTGTGAGATATTGCAGGTCAAGCTTTGAGATAGATTTATGACTATCGTACTAAGGCTAGTTGTTTTCATGTGGGAGATCTGAACAACTCATTTAACCGATTATCCAAAAAGGCATATTTACAGTGCATCGCCAAAAAGATAATACGATCTATTTTTCCAAAAATCGTTAATATAGAAAGCTGAGCGTGTAACAAGTTGCAGCCTTAGAAACTCAAAAGAAAACAAGAATCAGCCTCGACAGAGGAAAGAGGGATCCGAAGGGATGGCTCTGTTATGTTCATATGAAAATGTGGGTCGTCTCCATAAACAAGATGGCGACCCAACGCTTTCTCTTTAGCTCCACTCCAATCTTTGTGGATAGCCATACATTGAGGATCATCCGCAAAGGCAGGCATCACCATGTAGACGCCAATGAGAAGGAAGAACTCCACACCTCCCCGGAGAAATGGAATTAGAATCATCAAATGATTCACACTTAGATTTTTCCTTTTTTCTATTTTTTTTGAAGTACAATGTCTGTATTAAATAGCACTCAACTCCAATTATTGCAATTATGAATAAAATTGAACCTCTTAAAGAATACATATGATAGATGCCAATAACTTTCAAAAGTAAATATCAGTGGAACTGTCTAGTTCATATGTTTGAAATTTCAGCCTACCATCTATTCATACCTTTACCTTGGAAAAAAAAAAAGGGAATTGATTGGTTTTTATCATTTTCGTGATCAGCTTGAAGGACATCATCGATCGATACCAGAAAACCAAAGAGGGAAGAGACAGAGATCTTCCAGCACCAGAGATATTGGTACGTCTGAGATTTATTTCTTGATTATTTTTTGAAGTTATCTATACAAATTTGAGCATGGATACATGGAGCCCATATATTCGTGGACCTTATAGGAGCAGTGCATATTATCTTTGTCATCAAGTTTTATTTGTAATGAAGTTACCATAATATCAACAATTATTCCACTCAAAAGTTATTAAGAAAAAGCCTGATTGCAACTCCATGAACTTCCACAATTGGATATCTACTTAAATAAATCATGCTGCAGCGGCAAAACTGCTGCTTTATAGACCAAGAGTTCCCCATTCAAAGGCTCTCTAGGTCACTTAGTCAAGTTTGACTATGCCTACGGCGAAAATGAAGAAACTGATAAATGCCCAAAATGGAATGTTTTCTACCGGAGTCAAGTTTCAGGTGAGAGATTTTGCCGCCATTGCTTTGGAAAAGAAACTAGGGAATTTCATATTTGATGTACAACTATTTTATTTCAATTAAATATATTTCTTTATAGCCCAAAAAAAAGAGCAATCACCTCCCACTCTGTTTGGATGTGTGACCATATGCTGTACTGAACATAAGCTGAAAATAGTGTGACAAGACGCCCAAAATTTTCATCTTCCCAGAGAATGCGGGATATATGCACCCATCAGCAACACTTTGAAGTTGTAGTCCTTCAGCCCTCCATCTAGCAGTCCTTGAATTGTTTCAACAGAATTGTTACTTGGTTTATTTCCTATCTGCGCATTAAGGTTTCCTTTTATAGCTCTAATTAGACATTTGCTTTCCGATTTGCCAGTCAATCAGATCTTTTGGTCAACAGAAATCAAAATTCCTGTCTTAGAATCTTTTGTGTCAAGATTCAATCATCTCTCCACAGTACTCTTTGTGCACTGTTTTCTGTCTCACCCAACATTTATGGAACTGACAGGAATTTCTTTTCTTTCCCCCTCTTGTTTGTTGTGCAATTCAATCAGCATCTTTGCCGCTCAAAATGGCTGGTGAGATTCTTAGAAGTCTGTTAAGGAATTGCAGATGCTAATTGTGGCCAACTAAATGTTTTGCAACTTCATTTGTTTTCCAGTATTGTTGTTTCTCTTGTATCATTCCACAAAATATTGGTGTCCAACCCTCCATTTTTTCCCCTAGAAAGTTGCCACATATCTTGGCAATAATATCCAATTACCAATTTGTCACTGACTACAGTCTCATGAACCTATACTGGCAGGCCAAGCCTCTCTCAAATCTTTCAGTGGCGAAACTGGCCCAGCCAAAGTCACTGCAGGCAAAGAAAGATGGTGCCATGAGAAGGAGGAGAATGCCACGACCCTTTATTATGGTAACCTTTTGCCAGAAAGATAATCTCCCATTGTACCCTTGGGTTAATGGTGATGGCAATTTGTTCGTTGGGACTTCTTAGGGATAGGTTTCTAATATGCAAGGAGTAGAATTTCTATTTTGTAAGGGATACAGTAAGAGCTTTTATACAATTGCAAGGGGCACAAATTCTAAAATTTAATGCAAGAGAGTTTCTAATAAGGATAGGAATTTTATCAATAAATGGATAGATTAGAAGGTTATAGACGGGGGACTCAGGGCTAAATACGGTGGGGATATTGGACAGCTGCATTCTTTAGCCAATTTCCCAGTGGAACAGTTATACTCTTACATCGATCCACTTGATCATCTCCTTACGAACTCTAAATTCTCATGCTTACTGCTCAAGGCCCTCACTACAAGATTGAATTTGGTACTCAAAAGTGCTGTTTCGAAATACTCAATTCACAGAATGGAGCCAACAATCCATGATAGCATGCTTAAATGATGCAGGCCCACTGTGCACTGTGAATGATGGCTCCTTGTAGAAGCCACATAAAATCACTTCTTCCTCAATTAAGTAAAAAGAAATAAACAATTGTATTAGAAAATAAACTTCTATATTATAAGGAAATGCTTCACTAGTTCGTAAAAGAACTTGATCCTAAAGTAAAGCAGTTGGAATGAAATACAGCTTGTTAAAAAAATTATAAATAGAATGTTTCGGAACCATGTAGCTCACCCGCACTCTGAGATATATTTATGGATGTAGATTGTCAAAATAACAACAAGCAATAGTTAACTAAGAAGAAAATGGAAAGTACTATCCAACGAACTTCTGTAGCTCTCATCTATTTCAACCATTAACTAAAGCAGTATTTTCCTTCATTCATTTTTGCAGGAGGCCATAAGTTTAAGGCAGCAGGCAGAAAAGATAAAAGAAACCCTCAAGTAAGTAATTTCATTTTCATAAACTTTTTAAGGCATAGGAGAATAATTTTTTGGTAACTATTACTTCAAATGTAGCATTTTAAATATGGAAAATTGTTTCATGCGGTGAGGACAGCATTTCTACATTTGCAGTCCCCGAGGTATGAAGCATCCATCTTAAAGATGGATGCAAATAGGTGATCCATCTAAAAACAATTGAAACTAATGGTCCAAATGCTTTCTTATAGACTTATTATTTATGATTTTCCAAATTTATTTATTGTTTCATATTCATGATCTCCATGATAGAGATGTGATCTCCATGATAGAGATGTAATCTCCTTAAAAATTAAGTCAAAAAATCCAAGCATATCAAAAATACATGGACTCGTAGAAACCGTGTCCTTTAAATATAGCTTACTACTTCAGATGTAGCATTTTAAATATACACTTGCATATACATCTCTGATAACCAACACAATTTGATATGCCATGCAAATAATACATAATTTGCTTTAAAAGATATCCCTAGACATAAAATTCTAGACCATGAACCAATAGAAATTCACCTAAAACAATAATTAGTCATTCACGTGGACTCTAAACCAGCCGAGCCCAATCCACCAAAGGCCCTGCCCAATGCACAATATTTCTCTTTCCATCATATAAAGGTGATAATACGAGGGTATTCAAGGACCTACCAAAACCTTCAACAAGGATGTAATATGGATCTTGGTCCCTATAAAAACACCATAGAAACCCTATTCATATGGGCAAGTAAAATGAATGTGCAAAAAGGTCATCAAAGTTATCAAATGCATATTTCATGATGTGGCCGCTCCGTGGAACCCTGCTTGTGAGCGGAAATCCCTGCAAGCAGGGATACTTTCATCATACCCTCCCACTCAAACCCCAAGAACAACTCCCCACCCAAAACCAAAAAAACAATCCCCTCCCTCTCCACCAAAAAAAAAAAAACGAAGAAACAAGGAACCAAATTTCCAATTTTATTGGTTCTAAGGGCATTACACATTAGATTTATGAAATCAAAAGTTTCTCAATTTCTGTTTGAAATAGAATATTTCATTTATTTGCCAGCACGTACTTGAGGAGTCTGGGTTTGATATGGAAATGTGGTTGGTACTTGGTATTTGCTACTTCCTAGGCTTGTGCATTAGTATAGATGTTACATGTAGACTAGGGTTTCATGGAGAACCGTCAAAAACTTTCTAGGTTCTATTTTGGTATCATAATCATGATTGTTTTTTTTGAAGATGTTAACTTTTGTATTAGTAGAAGGGCAATATTACAAAGGTATCATAATCATGATTGGTTGCCTATTTTGATACCTTTGTAATATTGCCCGATATATATAATAGGTAACAAAATCTTCCTATAAATATATATGTATATATATATGATACAATCTACATTATTAAGCCATAGTTAAAATGGTGAACACATGGAACTAAACTAGAATAGGACCCCATCACAAGAGGGAGCTCAAGGTAGGGAACATATTATAAGAGACCTTATAGAGAGAGGATTTAGGGTAGGTTAACTCCTGAGCTATTTCAATGTCTATCTCCTCGTGTATTCTCATCAGACATCATAGCCTCATCCCACTATTTGGGGTCACTTGTATGAATCATGTTCTGCCATTCAGCCGTCTGATTATGCTGATTTTCAATACGGGGAGACTCATTAATTAATGACCCACTATTCAATCTTTACTCAAACATGCCCACAGCAAAGGACCTTCAAGATGCTCTAGAAGCGAAATCTAAAATTAAAATGTTGGAAGGAAGAAAATAGGTTAATAACTATATGGATTCTAAAATTACCGAAGATAAACGTGTTGGCCCAAGTCCATGAATTTCATATCATAGGGAATGCATAAGTCTCTTACGGTATCAAAATTGATGAGCCATTCCATGAAGCTACCATTACAGCCAAATTGCCACCCTCCTAGAAGGATTAGAGGACTGATCTAATGCATAGACCAGAGGACATAAGTTTGGAGCAGCTGATGACCCAGCTGCAGTTCAAAGAGGAGACCAGACTTCAAGGCATGAAAGAGCACACCTCATAGATGGTCACTAGAGCTCATTTCCTTTAAGGAGGATAAAGGAAAGAAACCTATGGTATACTACTTTTGTGGCAAAGCTCGTAAACGTAAAAAATTTGCAAGCTTCGAAAAAAGAAATAGGCTCAAGACAATGTGACCGACCAAAAATATGTTGGGGTCTCCAAAGTAAATGGTGTAAGGGGCACCACAGATTGGAGGGTGGACTCAGGAGCCACCAAGTATGCATCCAATAACATGAGCACTTTTAGGACTTCTTTATATGGCCACTTCCCCTTTTGCCAAAGTAGTTAAAAAGGGATGGTCGAATTGAACTTCTTGTCCGACAAAGTCCTCACTCGTTTAGATTTTTATCATACCCCTGAAACTTGGAGAAATCTAGTTTCCACATACCTTGTGAATAGACGAGGCTTCCAACTTGTCTTCAAGTACAAGTTCATCTTATCGGTGACGGGTGTCTTTGTAGGCCAGTGTTATGCCTCGGGAGGAATCTTCAAGCTCAATGTACATGAAGAATAAGGTAACTCTTCTTGACTCTTTTTCTTTGTGGCATGTTAGATTAGGACATGCTAGTTTTCGTGCATTGCAAAACAAGAGTGCTCTAGACCTGATTAGAGTGACAATAATACTCTGTGATATGTGCATATTGTCCAAGATTACAATAAAGCTCTTTGCTAAAGTGGAAGGAAGCTCCAGGTTATTGGAATTAATTCATAGTGCCATTTGTAATCCGAAAGACATACAGACACATGGAAGGAAGAGATACTTTATCACTTTTATAGGTGATTTCTCAAGATATGCCTATGTTTACCTATTAACAAACAAAAATGAAGTACTTGAGAAGTTCAAATTTTATAAAACCGAGATTGAAAATCAATGTTTTGAACAATTATAGAGGTGGTGAATATTGTTCCATTGACTTTACTAATTTTTGTGAAGAAAGTGGAATTATTCACCGAGTAATTGTCCAATACACGCCGCAACAAAATGGTTTAGCATAAATGAAAAAACCGGACGCTAGTGGATAAGGCAAATGTCATTTTCATTAGTTTTAACCTTCTTACTAATTTGTAAGAACAAGCTTTAATGTTTGCATGCTACACTTTGAACAGAAACACCATACTCTAAATCAAATGCTACAACATAAGAATTATGGAAAGGAAGGAAACCTTATTTAGGCTTCCATAAGGTCTTGGGTTATATGGCCTTGATAAGGATCCTTGACCTTAAGAGGCCCAGAATCGGTACCTAAAACTACTAGGTATGTTTTCGTAGGATATGTTAAACACAACAAAGCCTACAAATTTCTGGACCTCGATACGACTGTGATCAGAGTCCAAGGATGTCGCAGTTTTTCAACCCAACTTCATTGGTGAGTACAATAGAGAAATATGATGAATGACATGATAAATATGAAATTGATGAGCATAAGAACCCTGAGAACTTATAACCCAGAGAAGTAAGAAGCATGAAACCAACTAATTTGGGGTCTGAGTTTCAAATTTATCTTCTAGGAGAGGTGTTATATGTCATTTTTTACGTACTTGTATCCTCGACACGCATAAGGAGAGAGCCGGTTGTAACCTAGTCCCACCGGTGCCAAAAATGCCGTCAGACCACGGGAACACTGTAGAAATAAGCCTGAGATTGGGTGACCTCAGAATAAGTGTCAGAATGGCCCCAAATTGCATGAGATGGTAGTTTTGGATGCCCCAAGGACACCTGTAAAGTTTCCGACAAGTTTTAAGCCAATCAGAATGAAATTCGGTTTTCAAATCCAGTTCATATCATACTGAAAAATGACCATATAACTACAGCCCTATTTTTGGGGTCTCAGATGAGTACCAAACCACCGCCATCAGATCCGAAATGTCGAAAAACCCCCAAATACCAAATTTCAGCTCAATCGGACCCTCTGATACCATTTTGGGCCTAACTTACCAAAAAAAGGGGTGGGTCTTACACTATTGCGGTGCAGCCTCGGTGAACTAGCTTCCATTTATGGAAATTGTGTTTTCTCATTTCGAAATGAATTTCAAATGCTCATAACTTGTTCATTTTGAGTCCAATAACTCTCAAATTTGGACACAGGCTAGATCTCGTCGAAACGCTCGTTTTGACATATGGCACGTCCCATGACATGGCCCAAAACAAGAGAATTTTTAGAGAGAAGATGGGCTCAAAACTTGAAATTTCAGATTTTAAAAATGAAACATCTTATTCTTCAAGAGGCTATAACTTGAGATCCCAAAGTCGAATCGTCGCAAGTATGGGTCCGTTGCGATTGCGCTTCGAAGGGCTTCAATTTGATAAGAATTCAAAGACACTTTGAGCTTCTTCTCTTGCTTCTAACTTAATTCCAAACTCAAGGAGAGAGGAGACAGAAACAATTGTTGGAGAGAGAAACTACCCTTGATACCTCTCACTCCCTAGAACTCCAAACTTCCCATTTCCTAGAATTCCCTACTTCCTACTTCCCACTCCATACTCCCTAACTTCCATACACCCTAGCCTACTCCATACCTCCTAGCCTACTCCATACAACCTAGTTCCATACACCCTAGCCTACTCCATACACCCTAGCCTACTCTATACACCTTAAACTACCCTACACCCTACACCCTACACCCTACACTATCCTAACCCACCTAGGTCCATCCACCTAGGACCTAGACCCAAGCCTTAGCCTCCAAAAGCCGAGTCCTCTTTCTAAGGAGCGCTTAAAGATACCGTTGAAGGCATACTAAACCCGAGCCGCCTAGGTCCACTCTCTCTCTCATTCTCTTCTCTCTCTCTCTCATTCTCTTCTCTCTCTCTCTTCAGCTCGGACCCACAGTGGGTCCAACCTCTCTCTCTCTCTTCCACTCGAACCACAGTGGTTCGAGCTCCTCTCTCTCTCTCTCTCTCTCTCAACCACAGT
>NW_006497108.1:75179-88840 GCF_000471905.2 Amborella trichopoda
CTCTCTCTCTCCTCTCTCTCTCTCTCTCTCTCTCTCTCAAACCATCTATGTGTGCATGTGTGCAGATATAACACAAACAAACATGTATATTATAAATAACAGAAAGCAAATCATATGTAGCCATGTCCATTATCTACACCAATATGCTTCAGAAATAATTACTACTATAAACTACTATATGAACATAACCACAGTCAACTACATATCAATAAGAAGTATACCTATCTATATAGATGTTTAGACACCAGAAACAAGAAACAGGATATGTAACATTATAATAAAGTCATGGATTGTTGAACATTTTAACGGGTACACTTTGCAATATATGTAATATACATAACTATGTATGAGTTTGTTACATTCTTAAAACCATAGAAAGTCATTTGAAGAGAATAACATACTCATAAATTAGTCCAAAGCCGCAATAGAATGCATGCAGTAATTATATATATGTTTCTACCTGAGTTGGTAGTTATGTTAATACAAAAGTTGATCTTTAGATATTCATCTTAATATTTGTAAATAGAAGAAAGGAAAGCTACTTTCCAGTTTCCCGCATGAAATTTATATTCAGAACTGAACTTAAGGTATCAATTTCTATGACAATTGATAGAAATTGAAACATGCCTTTGCATTGAAGCTCATGATGCCCAAGCCTAAGTAAGAAGTCCCCTCGGAACATCAAGAATAAATTGTGTTGATGGTAACATCTAGAAATTGCATGTAGTGTAATACATAATAGCAACCACCAAAGCATGGAACTACAAACACATTGGAGTTATCTAAAGCATGGTGAGATGGTTATGAAATAAAACTGGGTTTCAATTTTTAGGCCATCACTGAATGATTGATTATAGATAGAAGCCAGATGATTGCCATTCATCTTTGACAAAGTGATGAGGAAGCTGCCCTCTAGACAAAACTATCAAATATAACAGCGTGTACACAATAAATGTTCCTCCACTCATGCTATCAATATATACATTTTAAAAAAAACAAAACGAAACAAAAGAAATGTTCTACAAGAAGCTTGAGTTCTGTTTTTGCAGACAATTGGCCGGGGAAGATCTCTCAGAACTAAGCATCAATGAGCTTCAAGCACTGGAGAATCGACTGGAGAACAGCTTGGTTCGGGTTCGAAAGAAAAAGGTAAAAAGAAATTTGGCCAATTTCAGTGCTGCTTTTTCATCACATCATAACGAAGTTCCCTAAAATTTAAAGTCAAGGCCGACTGCCCAAATGCTATCTTTCTTTCTTTAATAGTAGGCACTAAATATTAAAATGTGAGTTTTTTTTTTTGGAAACGTAATTAAATATTGTTATTATTGCAGGAGGAGATTTTACTTGATGAAATCAAGGAACTGAATCAAAAGGTCATCGACATACACTTCAATCATTTTCATTAACATATTTTTTAAGTGAAATTATACACTTATTTTTTTCTTATTTTTTCTAGATAAGACAATTGCAAAAAACACTTTTATAGCTAAAATTTCACTTCATTCATCACACAGAGAAATCACCTACATGAGGAGAACATTGAATTGCGCAACAAGGTACCGATTTCTAGAAAACCATCCATCAAATAAGAAATCCTGGGAAAAAATGGAACCATTACAATTTATCTTTCTCCCTGTTCATGGTCTGCAAAATAAATTTTAGTACAATACAGTTGTGAAATTCTCACTCTCAGGTTTTTGCAATGAAACAATCAAATGGAGAACTACTCAATACAGCTGTTGCTGTTGGGTTAGATACTTTTCGACTGAGAGAGGAACAGCACATGTCGCTGCAGCTTCAACTAAATGGTATCCAACAACATGCACGCGAAGGAAATACAGATCTCAGGTAAAATACTTATCTTCCTCTGAGTTATACCATCAAAATAAGGATTTGCTGCAAGTAATAGACTGATACAAATCCAAAACTAACCCCTTGAAACTTTTCTGCAACAGGCTATTACTGCGATGACAGGATGAATCGTTCTTGATCATCAGAATCAGCTGAATAAAAACCAAGTATTATTGTTGTGCAGGTGGTAAATCTTTCCTTTTGTATCCAAGACTTGTATTGCAGTTTAGTCAATGAAGGGCGTGAAACAACAGACATAACGAACAAAATAAGATTCTCTATGTGGGTATAAAACATTACTTTGTTGCAGAAACAGAAGTTGTGCCATTAAATTGCATCAATTACTGTTGCATAAACATCACAGCACAAATATAAATTTGAGCAAATATATTGCAATCTCTAATGAGGGATTTCCATCATTCCAGACATTCTACAACTGACAACGTAAGGAGATTGTAGTATCCAGGGATACCTGATTTCTATTAAAGCATGTTCGACAACAATAATTTCATTGGAAACAAGGAATAGGCATCAACAGCTTGATCAACCTTTCAACTAGTCTCCACAATCATGCATCTACAAGCCCAACAAAGTGGAAAAACAAACAATGAAGGCAAAAAGAAAGAGAAAAAAGATAAAAACTGAAAGAAATACCAACAAGAGGAACAGAGAAGATCAGTCCTACATTTCCAGTTTTCCATAAGAATGCTTTGAAAATCCCAAAATGCTCGAACTTTAGATGAAGTTCAGACATCAGAATATAACATTCATATGCAATTGCAAGAGCAACAATCCAAACTGCTGACAGAAACAATCCTTGAATGCCTTGCCGTCCAAAGAAAGTGCAGAAGAAAAGAAATCTACGGCTTTGCAATGCATTAAAAATACAGCAAAGGATTTCAAGCCCCAACCCCAACCATGTCTGAACAGAACACCAAGTAATGAAATGGTAGATATCAGGGTTACCCAGAGAGAGACAAAGGGGTACATGACTTGAGCGTCAAGTTGGAAATGAACTCATGCATCATGAAAATAGTTGATTAGTATGTGTGAACTGTCACAGTGTTGGCTTAGAGCACCCCTATATGCCCTATCAGCCAGATATATGAATGGGCAAGGCCAGCCTTGCAGATGTTCCTTATAAACTATTTTCACGACATTCTTGGGAAGGATTCTAGCGGGACCAAGATAGTTCATGTGTCGGGGAGCAGTATGTCTCATAGATGAGCCAGCTCCAAGTAAGGTCCCGACATTTTCAAAGACAGGAATGGCATCACAATAGCCTCAGGGTTACACCTGAAGAGGGCTTGAAGATGGATCATGGCGCACATGTAGCAGCATTGTACAAGGGGATAAGAAGCACTGCATCCATCAAGGAATACATAAGCTACATGAATATTCTGAAGGTATAATGCCCCATGATCTGCCACAGGTGTTGCCTCCATGTAAGGAGCAGACCCAAGATACAGCTTTGATCTTCCAAACGTAAGATTTAGCACTGACAATCAGGCGTTAAACAAGATAACCAACAAGACCGGCAGCCATCCCTAAACTGCAAATTTGTTTAGACAGTTGTGGAGTGTCAAAACTTACTAAAGTTGGTTTTCCGGTGGCTTGAAATCGTTGGGCCCTCAGATGACGCAGTTTCAAAGTATTAGTTAAGTTTTGATGGTTCATAAGACATTCCTCTTTTCAGATAACGTGGCTCAATAGAAATATTGCTTGAAAGTTATACAGGTGTTCCTCCGAGATGCTTGACAAGCTTTCCAGAACTGCTAAGGATTATGGAACAGTGGAGAAGAAATATCTAAGATATGAAGAGGAGAAGAAATATCTAAGATACTCGATTATGCAATCTCATGATTCAAACTCCTGTATTTGAAGATAAAATTTCAGTAATAAGTTTCTCCCGAGTTCAGTGTGGAGGATGCTTTTCAGCACCTAGGGGTGAATGGCGCCAATTATCTTTTTTTGTTTCAGAAACTTTTCCATACATCTGTCTTGCTAGTTGAAGTGGAGAGTGTTAAAATAGCAGAATTCAGTGCACCACTGCCCCAATAACCAAATAAATTCTCCAAACTATCAAGCATGGGAATTTTGCAACGATATGATTCAGAAACTTTTAGAAGTGGAGATAATTTATGTTGATGGTTCATCAGGGTTTCTCAGTATATCAGATAAGAAATTTAAATGGAAACGAAATAAACAGAGTACAAGAAATGCTCAGGATATAGCACTTTCTTGTGGGTCTATTGGATCGCCTATTCAGTCTGCAACCACTTCATATTCAGCTGAAGATGAGTTATAGAAAATTGGAAATAAATTAGAGATATTTTCTACCAAGATATTTTCACAAGAATCTATCAGCTTCAGCACAATAATTAAAATTTGGTTCAAGGAGACTTATCAGATCAACATTATAATTTGCTGTGGTTATTATGGGATCCATGGAAGATGACGTATTCTAAGCCTACGAGACCAAGCTTGTGATAGTTCCAAATTAATAAGAATCAACCTCAAATTTCAAATCGTAAGAACTGCCATCCATAACAGACTCCTTCCTCTGAATGTAAGAAAGGTAATACCTACATCAGAAGACTCATAACAGAGGAGAGATGATTAATCAACCAATTCCCAATCAAGCAGCTCAATCTGCTTCAGTAAAGATGTTTGGGGCCTCATGCAATTGATTAGAGATTTTTCTCCCAGTCATGGGGAAGATATGGAGCAAAATGCCGCCAACATAACAAGCCAGATAAAAGTATCATTAATTTTTCGCAAATGCAAGCAAAAGAAGACCAGAGAGTTCAGACCAAGGCACATGCCACAATTCTTTTTCTTCCCTCACCTACAAAAGGATCGGGTGCTGCTCCAGTTAGAGATAAAGCAGTAATTGCTTCATCTTCTACTCATGAGTTAAAGTAAGTGTACAACAGATCCAGTACAATTCGGTGAGTAAGATCATATAGAAAGAAGGAATTCCTCATGTAAGTGTACAACAGATCCGGTACAACAAAACCAAATATTTTGATTCATTTTAGACTGCTTTGGCATCAAATACTGTTCATAATTATTGGATACTCAATTCTAGTGCTTCTAAGCACATGACTTGTATTCTTTCTATAGGGTCTATGGAAGAGTCTTTGTTGAAACTGTAAATCAACGAAATTAATTAGAACATAGAAAATCCTATAACTCTAACTCACTAAGTCAATATCATGTTTCCTATGCTTCTACTTTATCTACTAATCTTGTCTTATTAGTGATGATGATGATAAATTTGCAATATAACACGTTATCTGCTAGTGTTCTGCAACATAATGTGACTTGTAAAATGATTATCCTCCTGAAGAAAATGGTATTGCTGAACTAAAATAATAATGATGAAAACCACTCTTCATATGCTTATTCTGTCCTCAACTTCGAATTGTAGTTTAAGCTTAACAATAATTCATCCTATTAATAGCATTCAGTATGCCCACATAGCTACTATTGATGCCATACAAGAAAGCAACCTAATTATACCTGTCTTCATATGTTTGGCCGGACATTTTGTCATGCTTGCAGAAATTGCAGATCCAACTTGAATGCTCTGTTGATAGCATATTTTTTCATCGTTATATAAACAATTTGAAAGGTTAATTGTTGCTTTTTTAAAATGGGTGCATTCAAAGCATTCAAAGTTTCTTGTCAAGTAACAATTTTCAAAGGTGTTCTCTACTTTAAAAAATCTAGTAACTATGCCAATCAATAAATGTTTCAACCTTTCCTCATTCTAGCACAGGAAGTCCTCCATTAATTGTATAAAGACTTCTACCACCCAACTAGGGTGTATCCTCCAGCACTAGAAAGTAATTCGCTTTCTAATGGCTCTCCATCAGTATCAGATCTAGATAAAACTATAAAGTAATTCGCTTTCTAATGGCTCTCCATCAGTATCAGATCTAGATAAAACTATCATAAGGAAAACTGCAAGCATTGTCTCTTTTGCCTCCAGTTAATTTAGCCTGCCTCATCTCTCATGCACGTGTATCCTATGCTTTATTGGTTATGCCTCCCCCTTTGGTTGCCATCCTGCTTTTTTAATATCACTTTCTTCCATTTGGGGATCTTAATCACATAATGAAGTTTGGAGTATGAAAGTTGAAACGTGCTCTGAGGAAATTGAAGCTTAGAGAAGAATCACAGGAGGGGAATTATACCTCATCCAGTTGGTACGATACCCATAGGGCGCAAGTAGATCCATAGCATCAAAATCTCACAAATGGCTTTGTCAGTAGATACACAGCTTGATTAGTAGCCAAGTGATATAATAAATAGTATGGTTTTGAAAACCATGAATCGTTACATATTTAATTGCAAAACTGACCACATTATGTGATTCACTGTGAGCTGTTACAATGCATGACTGGACATGTAGATATGGTGCACAAATAGAAATATGGCCTGGATTACAATTAGAAATTTGGACAACATGCAAAACTAACCACGCTACTACATGTTTTACCCTAGATAGTTACAGTTCTAAAAGCAATCCTTTAGCAAAGGGATGTTGCAAATGCTTTTCTTAGTGGGAAACTTAGTGAGAAAGTTTGTGCAACCAAGCCTCAATACATGCTGATTCCTCCTTAGAGATGCAAAGGAAATAGTGAAACCAAAAAACCAAATGCGTGAGGACTAACAAGAGCTAAGAGCCAGAAAACCAAGAGAGGAAAGAGGTTGTAACTTTTTCCTAGAAATGAGTATGAGGTCTGTAACTTTCAAATCCTAAATCTTCTTTCTTTCCACAAATAACTTCTCCACCTTTAAAAATAAAGACTCTCAGCCTCTTATACATAGATCCTATGCACCACTCAATTTTTCCCATATATTGACATAGGACGGAGGATATTTGTCCTAAATTTGCGGGTTGTGATTCTCAATGGCCACAACCCCATAGGCTTCAAGGAGGGAATGTTCAAATGAACCATCAAACTCAAGAGTTCCAATAATAAAATGAGAAGCATATACAAATTATGATGTATCTATTGAAATCAGTGTACTAACAATGCCTACTTTAAAGAAATCTGCCAATAAGCTTTTCATACCCAAGAGAAATAGGAAAAGAAGAGAGAGAAAAGGATCACAGAATCCCATGCCTGCAGGGCGCAGAAGATGAACCATTATTTCGAAGTTATTGCAACAAATGAACCATATTCAAATTCTTCTCAATTGGAAGTGAAGAATGGAGTACGGAGTAGGAATATTTTAGGATTTTTATGAGGGTTTTGGGAGTTGTTTGTAATTAAGAGTAGCATAGAAAGTTTCTTTCAAGATTCTTGTTAAGGTCGGGACTTTTGTATTTTGCTTTTGTTGAAATTAGGATAAACACATAGGGAAGTTTGGATGTATGAAGGAACTTCCTATATGTTTGCATTTCAAGGTTTTTACTTTTAAGAGCTAGAGAATTTATTTTTGAGAGTGAAGATTCGTGGTTATAAAGTCCCAACCCTCCTTTCCACAGGTTTATCCCTCCATCGAATCAAATTAGCCAAAGGTGTGCGTTCATGAGCCCATGCTAGAGCTTCAATCAATTCATGCCAATATCCTTGCCAGGAAATTAAAAACATGAATCCAATAGCCCAAACCAAATGCCCAAATAGGACCATCCACGCCCAGACAGATAAACCATTTGTACCGAAAGGGTTATATCCATTGATAAGTTGTGAAGAGTTTAACCATAGATAATTCTTAACCATCCCATCAAATAAGTGGAAGATTCATTAAATTGTGAAGGATTACCCTGCCATAAAGTGATATGCTTCCAATGCCAATAAAAAGTAACCCATTCAATGGTATTTAACATCCAGAAAACCACCAAATAAAATGCATCCCAAGCCGAAATATCACAAGTACTGCCTCGTCCTGAACCATCGCAAGGGAAACTATAACCAAAATCTTTCTTAGTTGGCATGAACTTGAAACCACATGGATCTAAAGCACCTTGTACTAAGATCAATGTAGTTGTATGCAAACCTAGGGCAATAGCATGATGAGCCAAGAATTCTCCAAGACCTATTGTTTTTTTTTGGTGAGTCAGTGGGGAGAGGGTCGTACCCTCGGTAGCAATTGAGCCTAGAACATAGCGTTGCAAATCGTCAAGCATAACCAATTAAGCCCGGCTCTTTTCTTAAAAATTTGGACCATTTCTCGATTTGTGTGTCATCCATGCGCAGGGACCATGCTAATCTTCTCTGTATCATTCCAATTTTTCGGATATCTCTAAAGAGACAAAAAAAGCATAAGTGGTATGTCAGTGGGGATTTGGGCCCCTACCCTTTGGTGAGAATGGATTCAGAGACCTCACCATGAGGCTTGGCAATACTACTGCCAAGGCCCCAGGCCATTCTCGTCTCCAGGACCTATTGTTAGGAATAATGAATTAGCATTCAACCAGCCAGGTAACCATAAGCTTCGACTAGCATTGAATGTTGGGTCGTTCATTGAAGATAAGAGTGCATCGAATCCATAAGAAGTCTTATCATGAGCGGATTGTATCCATTGGGCAAATATATTTATTTTTCTGGAGTTCCCAAAGCAAACATGACGTCATCATGAACAAAGAATCCCAAAGAATGGAAACCCAGGAACAAGTTGGCCCAACTTAAATGAGATTTTATAGCTTCTTTATGGTCTAACATTTTTGCCAATACATTATCCTTGTTATGTTCCGAATTGTAATCTCTAATGATGGTGAGTTCTGTTTTTTCAAGTTCGCATTTTTTTTCTTCTCTATTTTATCTCAAAAAATTATTATGCAAATAGAAGAAAGTCCTGGTACGGTCACAAGCAATCTACACTAGCTTTGTTCAGTTGTTCCAGGAAAGTACTTAAGAGGGGTTTAGGCAGTACATTGTAGGTTCTTCATTGTTTGTCAGACATGCAAGCTGCAGTTCTTTTAAGAGAGAGAATATTGTGATCATTGGGGATGAGCATGTATCAGATCTACAACAAATAATTTAACAAGCAATTCCACATGAAGGACCATAGTTACCTAAAACCCAAATCTCTAACTAAAGGTTGCAATTCTTGATTTGGAACCTCGATTTGGTGATTCCGACGAGGAATCTTCACGAAACCCATTTTCGTAAAGTCTAGAATCTTGATTCCTTATTTTACGAATCTGAATTCTAATACTTGTAGAATCTCGTTTCCAATATTTACTAATTTTCGATTCCGAAATTGGTGAATCTCGATTCTACACTAGTTGAAACTGGTTTCCATATTTACCATAATTCTACCACTTCTCGTTTTCTTTCTCTTTCGGTTTTTTTGTAATTTTTCTCTCTTTTTGCTTTTTCCTAAGAAGTGACGTGTAGAAGTTTTCAAGGCATCAAACTACTCGAGCTAGATATCCAATCTCAAGCCATGGTTTAAAAATGCGACCACATATAAGCGTTACGCACTGGGCAGCGCATCGCAATAGGCCACATATGCGCTTTGGAGAGATGCGCCGCATCTCTTTACATATGTGGCCGCATCCCGCATAATCATATGCGGCCAGGCATCTCCGTGAAAAAAAAAAAAAACCTTCAAGCAAGCGTGTTTTGGACATTTTGAGCCCCAAAAAGAGGAAAATGTTTTGGGAAAGGGGGGAGGGGGGGGGTTATCAAACCCCCCAAACAACTAAAAAGAGCCACATCCGTGGCTTTTTTTGCATCAAATCAATCAAAAAACAAAAATGGCGAAAAAAAAATTTTGTGAAGTTCTTAGATTTTTGTATTGGTTGATGTTCGATTGTTAATTTGTTTCTTTTGGGTGTTGAATTGAGGAAGTTTAGGCAAAGTTTAGACTTTTAGTTTGTATTTTGTAACTTTAAAATTTGTAGTAGCAAATTTGTGATTATGGTTGTTGAATGTTTTATGAAGCTAATTTCAAGTTTCTAGTTTCTATCAGGATATAGTGGATACAGAATCTCCGACAGGCTACAACTAATACTTTTGGAGTTAATGAATAAACTAAATACCAAATATCACATAAATCACCTCCATATTTTTTCTATGCATTGACTTTTTAAAAAATATATATATTTACTAACCGCATCGCGGCAATGCACCTGCATCTGGACGGCATTGAGCCGCATCGCCGCATTGGCCCCCCCAATGCATCGAGTCACATCCTGCATTTTAAAACATTGTCTCAAGCTAAAAGGTGTAGTCATCTTTTGTGGCATGAGTGGACCAATAAAAACCAAAGTGGTAGTCCATGTTTTCTATTTATTCTTTAAGTATGCATTGTATTGATCCAATAGAGAGATTGCAACTCCAAAAGGTTAGATATAATGTAAACGTCCATGTATGGCAATCGGTCAATAAATGGCATTGAGACATGTATTGTTTCCCTCTCAATTCCCTTCTGATTCCAAAGATGTCAGAATCTCAATTCTATAAATGAAGGAATCTCGATTCCATATTGGTCGACTCCAAATAGGTCGAAAACTCGATTACATAGAGCTAGGAATCTTGATTCCATCTATGTAGGGATCTCAAGTCCATTTTGTTGAATCACGATTCATATAACATAGGAATCTCGTTTCCCACGATTCCTCTTGTACAGACGTTGATTCCAAAAACAAGAATCTTCTAGCCAACAGCGATTCTGTGATTCTAATTCCTAAAACGTTGCAAATTCGGAATCATTTCCAACACCTATGTGAAGGACATGGGCCTCCTTTCATAGTTTCTATTCTTGAGAAGACTAGGCCATTTAGAGGGGTCATTGTCATTCAATAAGTAAGCATAGGATCTTGTCAAGCATATCTAACTAATAATCTAATTGTTGCATTGCCCTTAGAGCTTCATGTTAAGGCTTTCGATGGTGATGGCAATATTCTTCAACATCCTCCAAGTAAACAATTTAGTTGTGTGATGTCATATCTAACTATGACAAAACCTGAAATATCTCAAGCTGGAGCCCATTCTGTCTTTTAAGGTGTTAAACATGATTGATGCACATCATTTTATCAGATATGTTGATGGTTGATTCTATCATCATCATAAGATATTCAGTTGGTAGCATAAGCATACAATAGTGTTTAAAAACACATAAATGAGCACAGAACTGGACAGGGGCCAGATCCAAAGTGTATTGCCAAGTGCCGAGTCTGACAAGTCAAGATGGACGTGAATCACAGGTTTTTCTTTTGAGGCCTGGAGAACTCAGTCAAGACTCAGCCGAACTCCAATAAGATGGGGGCTATCCAATTCAGGGTCATCCAGAACCAGTAAAGTGTTGGTCCAAGTGACTTGGACATGTCTGATTTTGATTCACCAAGGTTTTAAACACTGGCGCACACAGAGTGCATATATTTAGTGGGGACCCTTTTATTTCATGGCATGATAAGAAACAAAATGGTAGATTAGTTGGATGACGAATATAGACAAATGATATCAACAATTTTGTGAAAGTTTGTATTCGTGCTTTTGTAAATATTTTGGAATTAGAACATCATCTTCAACTCAATTTATGTGATAATTCATACAGTCTTCCAAATTACTGCTACTCATGTTTCTCGGAACTTGATAAAGCATATTGAAGTAGATTGCCATTTTATGAGATAGAAGGTTCACAAATTTCCTCATTAGGCCCATGACAAGGAGTGGACACGCTATTTTAATGAGAAGCTTGCCACCATTCTCACCGATGCTGATCGATGCTTCAATGTAAGGGCTTGGCTCTCAGTTTTGCCACTGCTTCAATCCAACTCTATGCTGTGGGGGCATGAGAGCTAGAACCCTCCAACCATGCTCAACCAAATCGGATTGTCAATTTCATTGAATTTTGAAGCATACAGCATGCCAGAGTAATTACATTAGTATTGCACCAAGGCCAAACAAGATGAGGTAGCATACCTGGAATTAAACTAGGTCTTCCAAGAGATCCCAAATCTTTAAATACATTTGATGTCGCAACTGTTAACCATGTTAGTATGAGGGTAACAATGGTCTAGATGCACAAATAAAGTTTAGTTTCCCATGTTAGAGCCACTGTGTATGAAACAAGAAGGTACATATATGCAATAAGGGGATAACACGTCAAGGTATAAATGTGAACCTCCAAAAACACGTACATCCTTGGGGGTAATATAAAAGCAAGGAGTTAGATAATTTGATAGGATATCCCTAGTACTTATGCATATACAAGTATGCAAAAATCACATGCCTTGCTTAAAGTAAACTAGTGAACCCAAGTTTGTCAACCAAGTAGCCTGTCAATCTTGAGCAAATGACTTGGATTCAACTTTGCAACTTTTTTTGCATGAGCAATATATTGTAAATAGAGGATGCCAATAACAAGACTATCTCAGCTATGGTGACAATCGACTTCAATGTGTTTAGTTTTTACCATGAGACACAGGATAGACAGCAAATTAATGCTCAGGTCGGATACGGCGAACTCACAAATAGCATGCAGTTGCAGCCATATGATACCAAAACAGATTAAGGGCCTGTCTCAAATAATGTGTATCGTCTATTGTTCTATCAACATGATTCACCTAATAAAAATTACTCATTTGTGTCATCTAGTCTATTTTCCTCAGTATCAACCAAGGAATTTGTGGAATCAAAGATTTGGACCGCTATGACAGATCACATTGAGTGGTTTCTAAATTACTTGTCTAATAGCCCATGTTTCCTTAGGGATCCTAACAATGAGCTAGATTAGCTTACTTGTATATAAATGAATAATCGCCCCTTCCATTTGTTGCCTTAAAAAGTAGAAACATTTGTGTTTATCAGCCATTCTGATGAGACCTCATGTTTTGTCTAAGCCACATTTATAATACAATTTCTCCTATGATTATGATTGATATCAATATGATTGGATATACTCCTTGACAATAAATAAATAAAAATTATGGATTTGTTACCCTTGATAAAATGATCCAGACCCAATTTCGGAAATACATTAAATTACTCAGATCCAACTCTAGAAGAGAATTATCATCGAAGTATATGAATTCATATCCAACCTGCAAGATATAATCCATCAAATATACTTTGTTAAAGATGGAGCTGGTAAACATTAAAATAGAAACATTTCAAGAACCACTCATGCTTTCATTCTCCAATCATAGGTAACCTCAGATTTGTCGGCAGAAGTTGCACATACAACAACCATAGCATAACTAAAAAACTCCAACCACTATTTTTTTAGAGTTTCGAGTGAACTATTTAAAGAAACATAAAGACAAACTCCGTACCACTTTTGTCATGGGTAACTCCACAGGTTTGAAAATTTGGCGATGATTCAGATTGGAATCGCCCGATCTGGATTGGAAATCGTCGATGGCGATCCGGTTCCCGCCATATATCGAAAACCGGCGGGGTCTCCGCTAGAACCGGTCAGATCGCTAACAAAACTGGTCGATTCTATCAAAAGCCAGCCGAATTTGTGAGGCCAAAACCAGTCGGTTCTGGTCCAAACTAGTTTGAATGAGAAAACTTGGATAAGTGCATTTTTTGAAATTTTTCTTTGTGTCATTTTGAAAAAAAAAATTAAAACAAGGGGCAGAAGCCCACGCAGTATTTTTTGTCCCAAAAAGTGGCATCACCTTCCCATGGGCCCCACCAACCAATTGGATGCCACATGCGCTGATAAGTGTGCACACATTCAACAACTCAAGCATATTATGTGAGGCTTTTATAGATGTTTTAGCTTCATTCAATCTTCGATGTGGGACAGATTAGTCCCATTTCTTCAACACCACACGAAACAAACTTTGGGGCCAAAATTTTCAAATACGGAAACTTTGGGTCTCTCTCTCTCTC
>NW_006497108.1:103676-115534 GCF_000471905.2 Amborella trichopoda
CTATGCCCTCTATATTCAATCTACAAAACATAGGGTTAAAGAAATTCCTTTAGAACCTTGGTCTAACACCATTTTTTTTATTTACTTAAATAGATGACACATAATGTATTTTCTGTCTCCTCAAAAACGAAACAATTTCTACAAGTTTTGTTCAACAATTTCTCCATTCTTGATGACTAAGAGGATGTCCGAAATGGAGGTGTAACAACCCCAAAACAGATGAAATAATCCCATCGCTTTTGGGCAGACCAAATGTTCTCCCAAAATAAAATTCATTAGATTCAAAATATAAAGTTGGGCGTGTGAGTTTATGTTTTATGTCTATATGTTTCCACAACAATATAAAATGGCACCCATGTTAGCACATTAAATTAGGAAAAGCGCTTATTTTGGTGAGTTGAGACAATTACGAGAGGGACCCTTTTTCTTTTTCCTTTTTTTGGGACAAATTGAGGGGGACCATTTTTCTCTATCCAGGTTAAAGAAAGTGTACCTTAATGGCTCTTTTTACCCCTGCCCTTGTCTGTCCAACTAAGAAAACTGGACCAAAGCAAAATTTACATACTGACTATCCTTTTCCTTTTATCAAGATATGGTGGGATCAGACCCTTGTTTCATTTAAACATGAACTGCATGTATACTACACTAGGGAGTAACTTATCTAAGCCAATGGGCTTATAAAGATAATATAATATATTTCATATTAAAAGTTGACCTCCTAAGTACATAAGAGTGTTTTTGGCTGAGTTTTTACCCATGTTTGATTTAAAAAAAATAATTAAAATAATAATAATTTTGAGTTCCCTAAAGTCTAGATCCTCAGTTCATCAAGGGGACATCATGCATCCACTGAAAATGCTGGATTCATTTCCTCAATTCTTTGTGTAAAACTGTAATTTTTTTTTTTTTTTTCACCTAGATGAGATCTATATGTATTCAATATTTGAGATCCAACAAACCCTACTCACAAGTTGTACAAGGGAAAAGTTTGTTTAATATTGCAACCTTTATTTGTAAAAGTAAGATTACTGTAATTTGTAACATCCAATTTCTATGCACAATGCAGATTTGATTCTATTTTGAGAACCGTGTCACTTTTTTATATTGTCTTGAAAGATATGTTAAATTTACATTATCTACCTAAAATAGAAATTGTACACTATCACAACTTTATTTTTACAAATAAGATTGTCACCTTACTGACCGTCTACGTTAATAAACTAAAGATATAGAACGTGTATAGAATAATCAAAGTGGAATCATACCTTTCATTAACTCTTCGAGTAAAAGAGATACTTTGGGGCTTTTTTCTATTTGAAGTTTTTGGATACAACTAAGACTGCTAGATGATTAATTTAAAAAAATAAATAAATGAGTTTTAAATTCTTCAATACTTACATCTTAGCCCCCAAAAATTAGACATTCCTTTTTCAATCTCGAGACGAAAAAAAGTTATTTTTCGAAGCATATAAAACATGCGATTTGATTATTATTATTTTTCCTTGTTGGGGTTAGGCACCACACTCAAGAGGTTGCATCCCCAAATTCCGAGTCCTAAAAATATTTTTAAATTGAGATTTATTGAAGAGATCACACTCAAGAGGTTGCATCCCCAAATTTCGAGTCCTAAAAATATTTCTAAAGAGATCGAATCCACAATAAGGTATCAATGGGTGATGCCAGCATGAATGAAAATAACAACATGGTGACTACGGTGTGGGGGTGCTACCACCACTGCCTATCGCCCTTTCCCAATCTTGGAAGTATGTTGAAAAGTCGGTTGTCTCCTTCCCCTCTAAGGGCGGATTGAGGCTTAAACCTCATTCAATTGCGCCTAAAGGACAAAATTTGTATATAAATTGAGGGAGTTGGTGTGGTCAGGAGATTTCAGGTCCTCTTGGAACAAATTGTACACATGGTCCTGCGATTAAAACGTGTCAAGGGAATTTGCTCTGAAATATCAACTTTCTTCTAGATGGCATTCGATTTGGAACTCGAGAAATGCTCGAAATCGACTTGCATTACAAGATAGACATCGGCCCGTCCATTCAGATGTAGGGCCTTGAAAGTTCAAATTTAATGGGGCACCGTTTATAAGATTCAAAGATGGCCGTCCATTCAGATGAAGGGTTTTGAAAGTTCAAAGTTAATTGACATTGCTCATAAGATTAATCAAAGATTATTTGAAACTTTTCCGGTGATAAAGGTCTCAAATAAATGCTTCTCCTGTGGATTCAAGCCTACAATATGGTACTTCGGGAACCACTACACCCCTGCTTCACTGTAAGCAAACCAAAGAGGAAATGATATATTGGGAAATGATATCTTAGAAGCAACAAGATTAGCTTCGCTTTGGGGCGATGACTTCTTTTTCATTAGAAAACGAAATCAAAAGCGAAAAGTATTAGGAAAACAATGCATAAAACATCATCCACTTTTAATATGGATACAAACGGTGGTCCCTCCAAAAAAACAAAAAGTTAGAACCAATTGTCAAAACCTTTTCTTCATAATTTCATTTTCAGTTTTCAAAACTTATTTTATACATATTTACGATCTTCATGTTAGAGATTATACATTTCTTAAAAATTAGATCCAAAATCTATCTCAAAAAAAATTTATTTTTAAGTGGGACTTATGAGTCCTAAGACTCCTACGAGCCGTGTCCAGAATATATATGTATGGTTAAGAAGGAAAGGAAATGCCTCGGATACCCCACCATTGTTTGTCTACATGGGAGAATATGCTTAAACAACCATGAAAAGAAGCCCATTTGTGCTTTTTTTCTTTATAATTTACTTTCATTGATGTGAAACTTTACTTTGATCGATGGGAAATCTTTGTATTGGGTCTACATGTTTGTAATTTACTTTTATTGGGCGGACACTATTTGTACTGTTAAACTATAATTAATCTATCATATTGTTATTGGGTCATTCACAGGTGTGATTTCTATAAGGTTGCAACCTTAAACAATTCAATTATGACGTGCTTCCAAATTTTACCACAACATGTAATTTTGGTGTAAAAAATTCTTAGGATTATCTCAAAATCTATTTTCATAGTTAGTTATAAATTTTGAACTCTAAACATAGTTAAAATCAAGTAGATCTATAAAAAATCTTGAAAATAGACAAACTAGATATTGTATTGCAAGATGCACTATTTTTGGTACTCAAAATCTTTTTTTTTTTTTTCCACATTCATTCATCTCGATGTTGAGGTGACCGATTGAGGGTTTTTCAACATTAAAACAACCTTTTTCTATGGATTTTTGAGGTACATTTTAAAGTTGCAACTTTATTTAAACTTTTCCCTTATTTATATGAGTTTGTAGATATTGGGTTTTGATTGGACAGTTTGAAACGAGTAGACAACAATATTGGATATTAATCATCAATATTACCCAAGCGTAATTATTCATTCTTCTTTATCAAGGATGATACCCTCCAATAAAATTAAAGGTCGCCATATTTTTTCTCAATGCTTCTATCCACGTCTTTTTGTAACCTTTCCCTTACCCCACTCGAACCAAATTGCACCTCCCAACCTGAATTGTATTAAGTATGATTTCGTTTATCCTATCATCTATTGAAGTTGGCCTTATATTATCTGTATGTATTCATTCTGAATCATATCAATTCTTGTCTTGCGTCTCATCTATCTCAACATTCTCTTCTCAGCTAAACTCATACTATATTTTAGCACATTAATTATAATCAAATAAATATAATTGGTATTAATATATGAGATTGTTATGTGTTGGTTTCCGGTCATCCAATCTTAATCAAATAATTATAGTTTTTAAAAATGGCACTTATAAATTGTATACTTGTAGATACGATAGAAAGAACAATGTAGTATATGGTATATGTTTAGAGAGAGAGAGAGAGAGAGAGAGGGGTAGGGCATGGGTGGGGTTATAAGCATGAGAGCGTGAAAGGGAGAGGGTAATTAGGTAGACAAGGGTGGGTGAGTTGAGTCAACATGAAGAGCCGTCCAAGAGAAGGGAGACTGAAACCCACGGTACACGTGTCAATAGCGACTGCTCTTTTTAAGTGACCCAGCTTTGAATTATGGCGTAAGTGACTTTGCTCTCCCTCTTTTACTAACCCCCACCTTGAATTATGGCGCAAGAGAGAGAGAGAGAGCTTCTCTCTCTGAAAACATAAAAGGAAGAGGAATCCAGCACAGCAGCGCTCCAAAACTTACTTGATAAGATCGTAGAGAAAGAAAAAGAGGAGGCGCATGAGCCCACCCACACCCGCTGCTGCACAGCAACTAAAATCCAAACCCCCCCATTTTCTCTCTTTCTCTCTCTCTCTCTCTCTCTCTCTCTGTGATTCTGCTCAGGCAACCACACAAATGCTGCTAAAAAACGTGATCCACAAAGCGAAGGAGCTATTAAGCCTCGACAACCTCAGGCATGTCTTCCTTGGAGGCTATCAAAGGCTCAGAGCCACAACCCCAAACCCCTCCTCTTTCTTTTCTTGTGCCTGCACCCGCTCAACTTCCTCCAAAATTCATCACAGTTTCAGAGAGACCACCATGCTCTGGGACCCCCAAACCCAACACCAACACCTACACCAACACCTCACCAAACCCACTGCTCCTGTCGTCGTCCTCTCCAGAGAAGACAGAAACAGGGTACCAGAGAGAAGGAGGGGTGAAGACAGAAACAGGGTACCAGAGAGAAGGTGGGGTGAAGACAGAAACATGGTAGTAGAGAGTAGGAGGGGTGAAGAGAGAGAAAGGAGTTGGGAGGAGAGGATGCAGACTCGTGAGAAGGTGGCGCAGAAGCTGAGGGAGCTCGAGATGTTGGAGCGTGGGAACGTGGAGCACGTGTTGGACATCGAGGAAACCCTGCATTACTACTCCCGCCTCACCTGCCCCTTCTACGTCGACATTTTCAACAAGTTCTTCTTGGACATGTACCCTGATTCCCTCATCTCTCATCAAAACGATCTCCCAATCCCACAAAACCAGAAGAAAACACTCTCCTCACACACTCTCAAACCTTCACCTTACTAGATTTCTTTCTCTCTCCTCCTCCTTTCTTTGTGTTTCCCTCCTCTTCCTTCTTCACAGTTTGTGTTTGTGTTTGAGAGAGACAGATTGTCCTTGTTCATTTTCTTGCTCTTGCATTTCTCGTGTAAGAATTGGAGAGAGAAAATGTGTCACTGTTCAGTTTGTTGATATGGGGGATTCACTTAGAGAGAGAAAGCCCTTGCTCACTTGTTAATGTCGGAGTTCACTTGTAGAGAGAGAGAGAGTCCTTGTTAATTTGCTAGAGTGAGAGTGAGTCCTTGTTAATGGATTAGAGAGAGTCAGAGAGTCCTTGTTCATTTGGTAGTGTTGGATTTCAGTTGCAGAGGGCTGGAGTCCATTAAGCAGGTATTGACTTTGTGGAAGCAAAAATTAAAGGGCGGGCAGGCGGGCGGGCAGGCGGGCGGGCCGGCGGGCGGGCGGGCAGGCGGGCGGGCGGGCAGGTTCGGGCGTTATAAGGTTGAATGGGGATGGTGGGAAATGGCGCCCGCTCTTATCTTCTTTTTTCTTTTTCAATTATTCGACATAAATGTAATAATAAAATATTATTCTCCACTACCCCTTTTTTAAACAGCTTTTATATTTGGTCCTCCAATGGCGGGTAAGTGTTCTTACGTGGCATTCCCATCTCTTTTGATGACACGTTCCCTTTGTTTGTGGTTACGGGCCTAAGCTTGGATTTTTCTTTTAAACATATACACGTTGGAAAATGATGTTTAGATAAAAAAAAAAACATTATCCAATCGAACGTCTCATCGGTCCGATTATCGATCGGTTCTTTGATCAGTAAATAAAAATTATATCCAGTTTTAAAGTAAAAATTAACGTATAGTTCGAAACCAATCAAAACTAGTGTTTGCTCAATATTGACCGGTTGAACCAATCAATGTTTAACCAACTAAACAAAGTTGGGAAACCATTTCAATATATTTAATCCTTTTAAATACGTTTATTATTAAACACGAGTTTTAACGCTAAAAGATCCTCTAATTGATAATCAAACCCTCGAGATTTATGGATATGAACAAGTACATCATTTAGGCACTTTATTTTCAAGATTTTCAAATGTTTATAGATTTGTCGTACTTGCTCTAAATTTTATTTTGAGATTGTATACGAATAGACCATTTACCTTTTATACAAAGTGGTTACAATTCCTTATTAATCATTTGTTGTGAAATTTTATAGTTTGGATATGTCACAAAGTTTGAGAAAATTTCTTTCGAAGTTTGAGTTGTGTCATTGGAATAATTGCAGCCATCCAACTTTTTCATTTGAAAAAATTTCGTAACTTTTTCATTTCAAAAAATTTCGTAAATATCCATTATATTTCTCATTATTATGAAAATACCTGAAACTTTTCATTACTACCAAGGTCCATTTTTCAACTTCGTAATACTTTTTTTTTAAAGATGAAATTACCTATTTTTCGATTTTTGAAAACCGAATTTATTTTAAATTCCCATTTTCGACTTTCGATTTTTGGAAACCGAATTTTTTATTTTTTTAATTTTCGATTTTTAAAAATCGAACTTTATTGCTTGTAACTCACACGTTAAAAGAAATAATAATACTAAAAATAAGGTATATATATAATACGATACCTACTTTTATCACTATTATTCAAATATTGGTAAAAGCATATGATTTTCTTAAAGAGGTTTTGGTGTTAAATCTTGCTCATTCCATGATGGTTTTTTTTTGTATTTTAATAAAATAAAAAATATTCATTTTTTATTGAAAATTTTTAAATTGCGTATGGACGGACTTGAACCCTTGATGTGGAAGTGTAGAAGTATGGATGATAACCGAAAAGCCACACCAATTCTATGACGGAGCTTCTTTTTTAGCTTTTTAATAAAATAAAAAACACATTTACTTTTTAATAACATAAAAAAACATCTATTTTTTATTGAAAAAAATAGATTGCGTACAGAGGGACTTGAACCCTTGATGTGAAAGTGCATAAGCATACATGATAACCAAAAAGCCATACCTATTCCATGATGGAGTTTCTTTTGGCTTTTTAATAAAATAAAAAACAGCTATTTTTTATTTTAAAAAATTAGATTGGGTATGGGGGAACTCGAACGCCAATTCAACCTCAAGGTTAAATACTTGAACATACATAATATTGATATTTAAAAATTTTGGTTTTTGAAATTCAGTTTTTCATGGACTGAAATTCAAAAAAAATTATTTTTTTGAAAAACTGAAAATTTAAAAAGTTCATTTTTTCAAAAGCCGAAAATGGATAGTTTCATCTTTTCAAAAAACTGTTATGAAGTTGAAAAAATAGATCTAATAGCGGAAAGTTTCGGTTATTTTCGTAATAATGAAAGTATAACATATATTTACGTAATTGTCCCTTCCCATTTTATAATTAAGGGTAATTATAGCAAATATAGTTTAATTTATGCTTAATTGGGAAAAAAATCTCAAACTTTCGTAAACCTCGTCTACACAATTCTTTTTTTTTTTTCTTTTTTTTTTTTTTGAATTTTTTTTGGATGAAATAATCTTCACGGTAGTTGTATTACTGTGAAGAACATTACAATATTTTAAATATCATAATATCTAGTGTATTTTATACAGTACTTTAAATACTGTAATACTTAGGCATTTTTATACAGTAGTTTAAAGAGCATAAGCTCTCCAAGCCACCATGAATCTCTTTTTCTCCAACCCTCAGCCCTTTTAGCAGTACCAAATTGAGTTTGGAGATGGGGAGGTTCAGAGGTACAGGGATGACGATTGTGATACCAAAGTGAGGTTTTTCAATCTCTAAGATCCATTGGCATCAAAAGAAGTTTGGGGCAAGGGAGCTTCCTACAAAGAGAGAGAATGGAGGCAATGGTTCTGATACCAAACCTTAGAGAGAAAGGGCGGTTAATAGGATGGCTGCTGAGGATTGTGATACCATAAAAGTGCTTACGAAATTACCGCGTTTAAACTACCGTATAAAAATGTTTATTATGGTAGTTTTTTACAGTAATATGGTTATCGTGAAGATTATTTTCGTTCAAAAATTTTCGAAAATGAGAAAAAATAAAATGTAGACGAAATTCACGAAAGTTTGAATTTTTTTTCAATTAAATTTAAATTAAGATATATTTAGGATATAAACGAAATTTTAAGTTAGGAAGTGCGCGTCATTTAACGCCAGAACCTTAAATTAATCACCTCTTCCATATAAATGTGTGTCTATGACTGTAAATAATTTCACAGCGCAATGTGGACGATGATTGGGTGGAATAAAGCACGAACATTTTTATCTTACTTTAATGCGTACATTATCATTTTGTCTTCAATGGCCAAGCTTTAATCATTCGAAAGTGCCCTCCTAAGCTGTTATCCATATATTTGAGCATGCATATTATTATATTTATCTCTCTAAAACTAAGGACTTCAAATTCCAGTCAAAATTTAAACATCTCCGTAGTCAAAAGTTATCTCCTGTATCCGCTTTACTGTCTAATAATAATTAGCTAACCCTACCATTCTCTTAGCCGTCTTATGTTAATAAAAGTTTAAATAAGGTTGCAACCTTAAAATGTAGAATTAAGGTGTGTCTCACACATTCATTAGAAAAGGTTTTTATTTTTGGAATCGAGATATATGAATATAAAATGATAAAAGATTTGGAGTCTAAACAATAGGTCATCTTACAACACATTATCTAGACGTCCGTTTTCAAGATTTTCATGTATTTGTAGATCTACTTGATTTGAATTATTTTTTGAATTTGAAATGTTATAGTTAGATATAAAAAAGGATTCTTAAGTGATCATTACACCAAAATTTCATGTTAGGGTAAAATTTGGAGGTGCGTCATAATTTGATTGTTTAGAGTTGCAACTTTATGCAAACCATGCGTAAACATAAAAGAAAAAGTTTATACAAGATTGCAACCTTAAAATGTAGAATTAAAGATGCACCTCAAAAATCCATCGGAAAATGTTCTTTTAATGTTGAAAAACCATCTAATTGATCATCTCGATATCGAGATGTATGAATATGAAAAAAAAAAGGTTTTGAGTGTTATAAATAATGCATCTTACAACACATTATTTAGACCGTCTATTTTCAAGATTTTCATATGTTTATAGATCTACTTGATTTTAACTATTTTTTTTAGTTTAAATTTTTATAATTAGAAGTAAAAATAAATTTTAAGGTAATCCAAATAATTTTTTACATCAAAATTACATGTTGTGATGAAATTTGGAGGTGCACCTTAATTGAAATGTTTAAGGTTGCAAGTTATAGAAACCACACCTGAACTTAAAAGCATGCAACTCAAGTTATTTCTTTGCCAAAATTCTTTTAATATTTTTAAGAAATAGCAAACAACATAATATTTTATATAATAAAACACCTTCGAACGATTATGTTCATTAGTGAAAAATTAGTATTACTTAACCAAAAAAAAATAGCTTTTATTCTTAGACTCGTCTTTCTTTCAAAAATTTGACGGGATATGTCCAGGCAGGATAACCACATAAAAGGATACTCTACAGTAACACGGCATTAAGCTGCCTTTTTTTAAAACTTAAAATTTATTAACTTTGGGCACACGCTTTCCTTTCTTTTCTCATCTTCTTCTTTATTTTATTTTATTTTATTTATTTATTTATTTATTTATTATGAACGCATATAACAAGCTGCCATGGGAGCAATATATACATCAACTCCCTTAAGCAAAAGAACAATTATTTATAAGAAAAAAAATTTGTAAGTTCTTCAACAATAGGATATTGCCCTCCATGGAGGCAAAAAATAGGACTGCTCCTATTCAATTTTGGGACAATATTTTTAAAAATACATAGAGTTGGCAATGTGATTTTCTTTTTCTTTCGTTTTTGCGAGATCGGTCGCTAGGTTTAAAAAGGTTAAATAACCAAAATTTGGGGTAATACGTATAGCTAGCTTTTACTCGATGAAGCAAATGGCCAGTATGATTTGTTTTTTTGTTTTTTTTTTTTTTTTTTACAAATAACCTTGTGCACACGTGTTTTAGTCAACTGTAAGGCTGGCAATGGACCGGGCCAAGCTCATAAATTTATTCAAAAGAGAAAAAGGGTCGATAGTAGCAAGGCCGGGCTAGCCCTGGCCCAATACCTAATCTTTCAAGGCTGGGCCAGGCCACCTGGCCCATTGCCAGCCTTAGTGGCATGCATGAGTACTTGTCTGCCAGAATGGGTGCATCTAGTTGGGTTGTTAGTTAGTAAAGAAAGACAACAATGCTAACATCCAAAAAAGCAATTGAATTGCATGTTACCCTTCAAAGAAAAGCGAAACTTGGACATTAGCCAAGTAGAGAACTTGTTTAGGCACCTAGGGACACAGTAGCTTGACCCAATTTGCTGTGTTCGACAAAATACAGGTAAAGCTCAAGAGCAAACTGACTCTCTGTTTTTTCTATTTTTGTTTTTTTATTATTTTTTTTTGGGTTGGATTGGGTTAGGTTGGGGTGGGGGTTGCAGTGTACTTCCCTTATTTTTAGTAGGAATTGAGCTTAGGACGTTGCGTTGCAAATCATTGAAACACCAACCAATTAAGCCCTGACTCTTGCAACTTAAAACCTTTAAAAAATGGAGTACCAATCCATAAAAGCATGCCTTCTTAAACATAAGTACCAACCAATGATAACTTGATTGGATTCTACCTTTGGGTACAAAGGGAATAAGTACCCCGAAGTGTCAGATGTGAAATCAATGAACGGAAATTTTTTTTAGATGGGTAATTTTTACAATTTTATTGTATACTTTATTTTTATATTTCTATGAGTAAGTTATTCAGAGTAAAGATAAAATGGTTTATTTTTTTGTATAATTCATGAGAATGGAGAGATTGTGGAAGATACCATGCATCAAATTAGAGGGTGGACAAAATAGAAATATGCTTCTGGAGTGTAATCGTCACATACAATGACATTAAAGGGAAAATTCTATAGGATGCCTGGAAAGAGTAAGCATACTTTACGGGACGAAATGTTGGAAAGTAAAAAAATAACAATATTCATACAATAAGTGTAGTTGAGATGAGGATGTTGAGCTGAATGACAAAACAAAAAAATATAGAATTCAAAATGAATATATTAGAAGAAACTTAGGGATGGCACCAATTTTATAAGACAAAGAAAAATAGATTTACGTTGTTTGGCAACGTGTAGCATCAACCTAGAGCAACACCAATTAGGAGAGGTGATTTGATTCAAGTGGACTCTTAAAAGGTAAAGAGAAGGCCCAAAACGACATGAATGAAAATAGTAATAAGAGATATGACAACCTATAGCGTGACTGAGTGTACGGCCTTTAATAGAGCAAAATAGTACAATATGATTCGTGTAATAAACCCCAAATAGTTAGGATAAGGCTCAGATGATAATGATGATGACAATGACGGTGACAATATGATTTTATTTTAAAAATTGAAATTTCATAATAAGCTTTTTCATGCTTACAAATTCCCAAAACTAGATATACTTAAATTTAAAAAAACAAGAGAAATTTTCTATTACCTATTTTTGCCGAAAAGTCAACATAATTTTCGTTAAGAATTTAAGAATTCATGATTATATATATATATAGGAAAAGTCTTTCCAATTACTATAGGCGAAAATGAATAGTGATTTCTCCTACTCTCATCACCGTCCAAATTTTATCGCACGGTTACGATTGTCTGGTAGTGTTTTATTTTTTATTTTTTTTTACAAATCGAAATGACCTTAAATTTGGAAGGAACATGAATCTTACTAAGGTGCATCTAATAAATTCTAAAAAAAATTATCCTTAAAAAATAAATTGACC
>NW_006497108.1:116090-131700 GCF_000471905.2 Amborella trichopoda
ATATAAACCACTACGCAACGCCTATTGGCAAAAATAAATAGTAATTTCGCCTACCCTCATCACTGTCCAAAGTTCATCGCAAGGTCACAATTGTCAGGTAGTGTTGCATTTTTCATTTTTTTTTCTACAAATCATAATGATCTGAAATTTAGAGCATGTGTTCATAAAAATAGGCGAATCTACGAAATATATAAAAAAAAATATTTTACATGAAATAAATTTATCAAAGTACCCTTAAAAAGTTTCAGGGGTATTTTGATCAATTTTTTCAAAAAGTATTATTTTTTAATATTTTTATTAGGTGCGTCTCACTAAGATATACATGCGCTCCAAATTTTAGATCATTCTAATTTGTAGAAAAAAATAAAAAATAAAACACTACCAGACAATCGTGACCGTGCGATGAACTTTGGACTGTGATGAGGATAGGCGAAATCACTGTTTATTTTCGCCTATAGGCATTGGGAAGACTTTTCCTATATATATATATATATATTGAAATTTTTAAAAATATGTTAATTAAAAGCTAAGA
This sequence comes from Amborella trichopoda, assembly GCF_000471905.2. The sequence continues at coordinate 116,623 of NW_006497108.1, forward strand.
AATTAATATTTGGAAAAAAGGGTAGGCACAGACCCATAACACACTTTAAGAAGTACAAGTTGGTTCTAGTGGAAGTCTTAAAAACGGCAAGGGATAGGCCCAAACGTATATAGTTGGAACTTCAAAGTAGTGATAAAAGATACGGGAACTTATGATCTCACTGAGAGCATGGCCGTTGATAGAGCAAAATGGTAAACCATGATTCATGTAGCTGACTCCAACTAGTTGGAAAAAGATTCTGATAATGATGATCACGACGATGAAATTAATATTTGAAAAAATTATTTTTTTTTAAAATCATAATTATAGAGGTATACTAGAAGTCACAATTGCTTGTGACTATTAAATGTCAAATTGGACAATTTGATATGCATCGCAAAATTTGATAAATCTATTTTGAACTTTGGGTCTAGTCAATTACACTCTTACAACTACATGATTTGAAATGTGACGGACACGAATAATTGTGAACTCCATGTACGAAAAGTAAGTGATCTCTTTGTATACTTTTCCACAAAGAAAAACTATTATGACCTACCTCTTTTGTTTAAGCACCATCTAACTTGTTTATTTTATTTTTTAATTATAATTAGATAAAAATGTGGGGTAGTAAGAAATTGCCTAGAAACTAAGTGGTCATGATAGCCGGGTGTGCATATTATGACTTTTTAAGTTCCATTCCTGCTACAAGAGACCTTTATCCTTGCTTAACAACCGGAAAAAAAATGGGGCCGTTAGAGGTTTGGCCCTTGAAGGATTCCATTCGAAAGATTGAAGGAGGATTTGACATTGGGATCTCCTATTTTCTTTGGCCTCCACTAGTATTGGGGCACAGCCATGGGGAAGACTGCATTACCCTCCTTGGGGAAGCCATAAATCAAATTGTCTGAGAACCTAAGGGATCCCCATCTAGGAAAAAGTTTATATAAAGATGCTACCTTATAATGTAGAACTACGGATGCCCCTCAAAAATCTATTGGAAAATGTCGTTTTAATGTTGAAAAACCTTTTGATTGATCATCTCGACATCAAGATGTACGACTATAAAAAATAAAAAGATTTTAAGTCTCAAAAATAATACATTTTACAACATATTATATACATAGTCTGTTTTCAAGATTTTCACATATTTCTAAATCTACTTGATTTTAACCATTTTTAAAATTTTAAATTTTATGATTAGATATAAAAATAGCTGTTGAGATAATTCTAATAACATTTTACATCAAAATTATATACCATGATAAAATTTGAAGGGCCCGTACCCCTACACCTACAAAAGCGTCCGCATGCCAACTGCAACCCCCATCTAATTCCATTATTACGCTCATATGGATGCTGCCCCAATATGCATTTTAGTGCGAGAGAGAATTTTATCACTTTCATGGAGTGAGTGTGAAGAGAGAGAGAGGGGGATATATGGAGAGAGGAAGTTTGTTTTTTCGATACGGATGATCCAAGATAAGTGAAAGTATTTTAATTTTTAAATTTAGGATGTTTATTACTCTTTGCAAAAATTAAAAAAATCTTAAAATCTCTTCTTTATCACCACATACTTCTCTCTTTCTTGGTTTTACTACAAGTAATTCCTATACAAGTTCCTAAAATTTTGGATAATTATCATTCTTTTCAAAAATCGTCAAAGCTATGGTATGTCTCTTCATCTCCACGTACTCCTTGCTAAAGATTGGAAGAAAACTTTTCTAAAATACTTTATTTAGGATGCTGAAATAGATTGTCTAAAATCAACTTTGTTTTTAACAAATTTATTATGTCTTTATTCAAGATGATGAAACAAATTGTTAAGCATTTAGAAGATTTAATGAGAGACTTCTTTTGAGGTAATGATGAAAAGAAGAAGAAATTGCATCTAGTAAGTTGGGAGAAATTATGTGCACCAATGAGACAAAGATGTTTGGGAAGAAGAAGTTTGAAAAATATAAATTCAACCTTGCTTATCAAATGATGGCGGAGAATTCACAGCCAACAGAATTTGTTTTAGGTGGAGGTTCGTAAAGAAAAGTATGAGATAGATGTTTTCTATGGCTTAATCAAAAGTCCAAGAAATAAGTCATATTTGTTTCATGTTTTAAGGGATATTGATTATGATAGACCTATATATCTGAGACATTTTCAGAAAGTGATTGGGAATGAGAAAAATACGTTATTCTGGTTTGACGAATGGCTTGGTGACTTCCCATTGAGATATTTATTTTTAGAGATGTTTGCGAAAGTTACTTACCCATTAGCTTATGTTAAAGAGGCTAGTGGGGGTTTTTCTACAAATATTGTTTGGTTTTTACCTTGAAAGTATAGAAGAGTTTCTAATAGATTTATTGATGAATACCAAAATCTTACGGAAATGCTTCAAAGTGTTTATATCTCACCAAATAAAGAAAATGTTATCATTTGGGATCTTAATCACTCCGGGGCCTTTTCAGTTAAGTCAGCCTATGATCTCCCTTTTTGTAATCGTAGTAGACAGTTAAATGATGAGCTTTTTAAGATAAAAAATCGCCAAGTGCCTTTAAAAGCACAGTTATTCTTATGGATTTTGTGTCGAGATAAACTAGCTACTATTGAGAACTTGATAAAAAGGGGTTTCATTTTAACTGATGCATGTATCTTTTACAAAGCTGATAATGAGACGGTCCAACATCTTTTACTTGATTATCCCTTTGTGATGAATCTATGGGATTGGGCTCGTCAGTGTCTAGACCTTTTGATACATACTCTTGAAAATATAAGTTTGCTGCTTCACTAATAACTTACTCCTGGTATCTCAAAGATGGGTGTAGTATTGTGGAGATCAATTTGGGTGAGTATTCTTTGGGGTTTATGGAAGGAAATAAATAAAAAAGTATTTGCAGGGCTGAGCACTGATACTTTGATGCTGAAATCCAATATTTTGACACTGACAACATATTGGTTTTTTACACATAAAGATGCTAAATTCATCCCAAAAAGTCAGATCATTGCTAATCCTAGGGCAGTGGCTAGTTTATCTTCTCTTAGATCAAGTCGAATGGGCGTTGTTTGGACGCCACTACCTGCTAATGCACACAAACTGAATTCCGATGGAGGTTCTTTTAAAAACCCAAGTGCAGTGAGATTTGATGGATTGATAAGAGACCATATAGTACATATTATGTGTTCATATTCTGGGCCTTGCGATGCCACTACAGTTAACGAAGCTGAAGTGAACCTAGAGGCCCTTTGGAAGGCATTAAACTCTTGTCAAGAATTGAGAGAGAGAAGATCATAGAAGGGGATTCAACAAACATTATAGCTTGGAGTAAAGGCGAAGCTAATCTACCATGGAGGTGACTACAATTTTTCATGAGATATAGGATATTCTCAAAACTATAACGGCTGAAATCCGTCATTGCTACAGGGGGTCTAACGCTGAGGATGATTGTCTTGCAAAAGAAGAAGTACACCAATTTTCATTGGCGATTACTTCCTTCAAGTGAATTTTTTCCGTATTTTGTAACTTGGTTATCTTTTAATGGAATTTTTTGTTAATGTTTAAAAGAAACAAAAAAAATCTAAAAAACGATGAACTATTTGATCACGATTGCATTTCATGTCTGAATTTTAATTTTTTTCTATAAATTCAAATTACTTGAAATTTTGAGTGTGTGTTCTTCAAACAAAAATAATCCAATAAAATATCAAAAAAATATGTCGTAAAAAAAAAATAACCAAAATACCCCCAAAACTTTTTAAGGGTATTTTGGTTCTTTTATTTGAAGATTTTATTCCCTACATTCACACTAGATATAGGGTCTTTTTTTATACTTACGACACCATGTCCACGCCTTAACTCTAGTTCAATAATATAGTATAGATAGTGAAAACGTTTCATATCTCATCGTCTTCAAAACTTTTTCCCAACTAACTGGGGTCGGTTACATGATTCTCGGTCTGCCATTCTACTCTATTAAGGGTCATACCCTTAGTGTAGCCATAAGTTCCCATATATTTTAATGGGTATACGCCACACGTGGCCAGCCCAACTAAGTCTATACTCTCTCATCTTATCACCTATTGATGCTACATTTAAAAAAAATTTAATGTATTTATTTCAAATTCTATCCTTTCTTGTCCTAGATTAAATACATACATCTCAAGCTCGGACGCTAACAAGTTCCTAGATTCTCAATCCCAAAAGTCTAGTGAAGTAGGACTTGCAAGTTATATTTTCAAGTAACAAGAATTGGTGGAGTCCTTTCAAAGTTATTTGGGTTTCTAATTGGTACAGAGTTTGGGATGCAATGCATCTTAGGGATTTCAAGGAGGGGGAAGAGTGAGATTTGTGCTTAACCAAGACAATCTTAGTGAAATTGTTGAAGGTGTTAATTGTTTAAAGAAAAATGGATGGGTACAATTTTACGTGTGTTGGGGATAATAACAGGATCATAAGCCAAAAATAATGTCACTAATTATTTTTAGCCATTTTATTGTGCTACAATTAATTTTTATTATATCGCGATTAATATGTGACTTTGTTGTCATTTCACTTCTAGCCCTTATCGTTATCGATCTCTAAACCTATGTAATTTCACCAGTATAGGTGCCATAAAAAGGCTGCCAGTTATGTTTTAGTTGGGCTTTCCTTTAAACAACCTTTCAAACTAATAGGAGTGGTTTGCATACGGTTGCAATGTTAAACAAGCAAAATGAGGAGCAACTCCAAACCTTGTGGTGCAACACTAGTATCGAAAATTCTTAGGATAGCTCAAGAATATGTCTTGTCTGTAATTATAAAATTTTGTACTCCAAAAATGATTCAAATCGGGTAGATTCACAAACACATGAAAATCTTAAAAAATAAACAGTCAAAATAATGCATTGCAAGATCTACTATTTTTAGAACTCAAAAGTTTTTTCTTTTTTCCACATGCATCTCGACTTCAAGACTATCAAACGGTTTTCTAACACCAAAACAATATTTTTCGATGTATTTGTAAGGTGCATTGCATTCGACAATTTAATGCTTAGATAAACTTTTTCTCAAATGTAAATGTAGAAAAATTGTAAAAGTATTAGGATACGGTGGAAGGTGGGCGTTGGGCTTCAGCCAAGCTCATTGACTACGCAGCCCAATAGCCTGAATGAGCCATAGATATAAGGGCCTGGCCCAACCCCGCAGCCATGGCCAGGCCAAAGACGCTCTACAGTCCGTGCTAGGAGCCTATGTAAGCATGTTTTTGCCCCAATTCCAATGCCGATTCCGCGGTTCCGGTAGAGGACATGAACGGAAGCAGAGAGATGGAGCTTTCTCCAGTGTTCGCAAACTCAGCCTGTCCAACTCGGACTACGTCTATCCAGTGTTTGCAAACTTGGCCAGTCCAACTTAGGACCGTTCGAACAAACTTGAATCAGGGACTAGGTGGTTAAGTTTTGGTTGCTTTTGGTGGTTTGGCTGGATATTAAAAAAAAAAATCTTAAAATTTAAGGTATTTTTAAATGTTTTTTTTATCATTTTGGTAAAGATTAGAAAGTATTTTGACGGTGAATATTTATTTGTATGATTTTATTTTAAATTTTTTTTAAAAATATCCCTGGGCATTGTTTGATTTTTTTAAAAAATCTATTTTTTAATTTCATTTGTCTAATCATGTTTTAAATATACCTTTTATTTTTTTTTTAGAAAAATTATAAAAAACCCTAAAACTACACTTTGCAATTTACCATCAGCCTAATTTTTTTTTCTCACTTTTTTCTTCAAAATACATTTTTTATGCAAATACCCCCAACCAAATAAAAAATAAAAAAATGTCTAAACTACCCTCCTTTACTTTTTTTTATCTATCCCACTAAAATAAGGGTTCCGACACGGTATAAGTGCGGTGAGACAATAGGGCTCCGACACTGTTATCTTAGGACGTTCGGGTAGTTATGCACTCTGGCAAAATGATGGTGAGATCCAACAATATGTTACTGGGTCCAAAAGTCAGTGTCAAATCGGCCAAAATGATTTTTTGTATATGGGAAGGCCATTTCCGTTAAAAAAAAATATATATCTTTACGGGTATTTGCATAGTTTGTTTTTGAAAAAAAAGTGAGAGAAAAAATTAGGTTAAGGTAAATTGCATAAAAAGTGTGGATTTAAGGGGTTTTTGTAATTTTTACTTTTTATTTTTTCATACTTTTTTGACCGGCTCGGAACCAGCCTTTGGCCAGTTTAGGAGGCTGGTTTGATTTTTCGAACAGGCTCCTCTCTCTCATGGCCTCTCTCTCCCCCTAATGCTAAAAGGAGAGAAATCACCTCTACCTCTGTCTCTCTCTTTGTGTCCTACGCAAAGAGGAATATCAGACAATATTCTTGTAGCTATCTGCATGTTCCATTACTTCTTACTATTAACACAGCAGATTAATAGACCCATCTTTGTTATCACAAGCCATACAGATGAGGAGAGTTGAGATTCAAAAAACAAGCCTTTCTCTCTCTCTATCTTTTAAATTAGAAACGAAGGAAACTGTCACAGAGCGCAGTCCTTCCTGTTAGGCCTGTACCACTCCCTTTATGCGTAACTTCTCTCTGTCATAAGGATCAAGAGCAAGAGAGAGAAAGGAATGGCTTTCTTTTGTTTTTATTTTCCATTAATGATGAGCACATAATTAGCAACACAAAGGCCAAGGGGCACCTATTCTAGAGACTGCAACAAATAACAGAGCCGAGATAGAGAGAGAGAAAACCGATACTGATGTGACATAACTAACAAAACTTAGAGGCAGTTCTAGAGAGAGAGGTGGTGATGAAGAAAGGACTTGTTGATGTTTAACGATGATAACATAACTCATTGAGAATCTAAAACTCTTCTCTCGTTAGAAATCTAATCTCTCTCACTCTAAAACTCTACCTTCTCTCTCTCGAAACCCAAATTTTTTTTCTCTATCTAAAATCTTATTATCAAAAAAACTTTTATATTTTTTTATCAAGAAAGCCACTCACCATTATATTTTAGATCCGACGTCTCAAATTATTTTATTTTTAGTTTTTTAATAGAATTTTTTGGATTATGAAATTTGGTACATGTCATCTTCTCATTGGGGTGCACTTATAAAAAATATTAACATTATTTTTTCGATAAAAAATAATTAACAAAATACCCTTTGAATCTTTCAGGGGTATTTTGGTTATTTTATTTTATTGAAAATATTTTTTATATATTTTTTTTGTTAGTGCGAGTTTAACAGATGAATGGATGTCCAAAATTTGACGTCAAAATAGTTTAGTGTAGAGACGTGACATTGTGATTGGGGCAATCTTAACCCTCCATTAAAAAATGGACGGTTGGATAAGGAAGAGGATAGACCTTCTATATTGTAGGGGGAACATAGAAAGTTTTCCCTTATCTCTATCTAGAAATCCAATCTTTCTTGCCTTTCTAAAAATCCATTATCTTTCTCTCACTAAAATCTCATTCTCTCTCTAAAAATCCAATATCTATTTCTTTTTCTAAAAACTCAATCTTTCTCTCTATAAACCCATTCTCTCTAAAAATCCAATCTCTCTTTCTCCCTCTAAAATTCCATTATCTCTTTCCTCTTTAAAAACTCAATCTCTCTTTCTCTCACTAAATACTGATTCTCTCTATGAACTCAATTTCTCTTTCTCTTCTAAAAACCCATTCTCTCTTAAAGCCCATTTCTTGTTCTCTCTCTAAAAACATATTTTCTCTCTAGAAACCAATCTCTTTTTAAAACCCCATTCTCTCTCTGGAAACTCAATCTCTCTCTCTTTCTAAAACACATTCTCTCTCCATCTCTCTTTTTCTTTCTAAAAACCCATTCTCTCACTTTGATCAATCTCTATTTCTCTTTCTAAAAACACTTTTTATTTAGGAGCTCAATATCTCTCTATAAACCAATTCTCTCTCTAGAAACACATCTCTCTCTAAATCCAATATCTATTTCTCTCTCTAAAACTCATTCGCTCTCTAAAAACCCATTATATTTTTCTCTTTCTAAAAACTCATTCTTTTTCACGCTCTAGAAACCCAATGTATCTTTCTCTCTCTAAAAACTATTATCTCTCTCTGAAAATCCATCTTCTCACTTTAGAAATCCAATCTCTCTTTCTCTCTCTACACCCTATCTCTAAAAACTCAATCTCTCTTTCTCTATCTTAAATCCCATCATCTCTTTCTCTCTCTAAAAATGCATTCTCTTTAAAAATCAAATCTCGTTCTCTAAAAGCCTATTCTCTCTCTAGAAACTCAATTTCTATTTCTCTCTCTAACAATGCATTCTTTCTCTAAAAAGCAATCTCTCTTGAAACCAAATCTCTCTCTAAAATCCCTTTCTCTATAGAAACCCAATCTCTCTTGCTTTTTCTGAAACATATTTTCTTTCTAGAAATCCAATCTCTCTTTCCCTTTCTAAAAAACTCACTCTCTCTAGAAACCCAATCTCTCTTTCTCTCTTTAAAAACCCATTCTCTCTTTAGAAACCCAATCTCCCTTTCTCTCTTTAAAAACCAATTCTCTCTCTCGAAACCCAATCTCTCTTTCTCTATCTAAAAACCCTCTCTCTCTGGAAATTCAATCTCACATTTTCTCTCTAAAAATCCAAGATCTTTTTCTCTCTCTAGAAATCAATCTCATTCTCTCTCTAAAAATCCAATATCTCTTTATCTCTCTAGAAATCAATCTATTTTTCTCTCTAAAAACCCAATCTCTCATCTCTCTCTAAAATTCATTATCTCTATCTAGAAACCAATATCTATTTCTCTCTGAAATTCCATTATCTCTTTCTCTCTCTAAAAACCCAAAATCTCTTTCTCTCTCTAGAAACCCAATATTTTTAAAATTTGTTTAAAAATATTTTTGGCTTACTACAAAGAAAAAAAGTTTGAAGAGTGAAATAAAAAATAAATAAATAAGGGGGACTTCTTAAAGGGCCAGATCGGGCCCCAGCCCAATATATTCTTTTCGGGTTGGGTTAGGCTAGGCCGGCCTTTGATAATACATATTTGGGGGCAGGGTGGGATTGTTTACCCTTTTCGGGTCGGGCCTTACCCAGCCAAGCCAAAGTAATTTCGGGCTTTGCCACGCTTCCGGCTAGCCCAGCCCGATGGCAGGTTTACTTACACCCCTGCCGCTGATTATTTTGAAAGAAATTAGAATTATACCTACATAGTTATGATTCCAATTTCTTAGTTTTTGGACACTTTTTATGGAAATTAATTTCATTGGTAAAAAGATTTCTTACTCTTGTGACAAACCAAACCTCATAAATTAATTATTTTCTAAGAAAATAATTTCTAAGAAATCATATTCATGCGAACCAAACGTTCCCTCTAAAAAGAGAAAGAAAGGAAAGGTGCGCAGCATATCTAGCTCTATCCCCGAACCTAAGGGGCCGTTTGGATACCTGAAAATATATTGTCTGTAAAATATATTACTGGCGTAATATATTACTATGTAATGCATTACTTAAAAATGGATGGTTATTGTTTGGGTAGTATTTAGATACAACCTGGGAAATACATGGCTATTGTTTGGCTATGTCTAGAAAAAATATGAGAAATGCATTATCAACATTTTACCATTACTTGTCTATAAACTATCATTTTTTCCTTTTTTTGTCACAAAATTCCACTGAAATGTGGAATTAAAGTTATCATCACATCATTCCAAAAATATTTTCTAATAATAACATCATCACCATTCCCAAAAGATTTTCCAATAATAACGTGTGTACCACTCTAAAGTCATCATCACACAATTTTTTACTTATTTTGCATGCCTTTGGTATTTATATGGAATCACATGTCTTCTAACATGATTAAACTTTGGTTTCAACATTACAAGTCATTAGAATAATATGATTGGAATAACATGTTTTTATTGCGATAAGCCTTATTTTTATTTATTTATTACAGAAGTCTTTCCAATATCTATCTATATAATTTTATATAAGCAATAGATTTATAATACGAAATTAAAATCTTTATGGTACAAGTTAAAAAATGGGAAGAAGATTGATTAGTGTATGGGAAAAGTTTATACAAGGTTGCAACCTTAAAATGTAGAATCACAGATGCACCTCAAAAATCTATAACAAATGTTGTTTTATGTTGAAAAAACACTCTAATAGATCAACTCAACATCAAGATGTATGAATATATAAAAAAAAGGTTTTTGAATCCCATAAATAGTGCCTCATGCAACACATTATCTAGACCGTCCATTTTCAAGATTTTCATATATTTATAGATCTACTTAATTTTAACTATTTTTGGAAATTAAAATTTTCTAGTTAGGTATGAAAATAGATTTTAAGATAATACCAATAATATTTTACAACAAAATTACATGTTATGATAAAATTTTAAGGTGTGCCTTAATTGGATTGTTTAAGGTTGCAACCTTATAAAAACAACACCCTTAATAAATTACAAGGTTTGGTAATTGCAGTATAAAATTTTGAGGTATGGAAGAAAACTAAAGATATTTCTTATTTCAATTTAGCTTTCGCTAATCTTTTACGAGGATTATGTTGGTGAAATTTTTTATTATAATTGTGCTGTGTAATTTCTTATGTTGGGTGAAATTTTTTATTATAATGGTGCTGTCTAATTTCTCATTGATTAGATATGCTAAAGAGAATGGATAGGTTAAGGAGAGAGAGAATAGAAAAAGTCCACATGAGAGAGTAACGGGTTAAAAAAAAAAATCGATGAGATTAAAGAGGATTAAAAAAAAAGGAAAAAAGTATAGATAAGAAGGGGCTTAAATAGAGATGAAGTACCTTATGCAAACGAGTTATTAGGGTTGAAGAAGATGGTTCAAGACAGGGACGTGCTTAGAGAGGGAATGAGCACTTATATAATGTTAACATTTTATTAAACTGGATAGGTCAGAGTAACCGAAAAGATTTTTAAAGATTTTTCACTTTCTTATTATAATCTCTTTCTATTTTCTTATTATAAAGTGTACTATAAAGTGTACCCAAATAGTATAAATGTCATATTTTCTGGTAATAAATTGTCATGTAATAGATTTTCAAGTACCCAAACGACGCTAAGTGTTCGGAAATTGTTGTCTATTCTTCGAGATTCTAAATTCAAATACAAATATATTCAGACATTTATTCTTCGATAAAAAGCAATATCCTTTCCTATTCTATGAAAACTTGAAAAGGTAAGCAATCCTCGTGAGAGAGAGGAAAAAGGACTTCACAACGTCTCGGAGTGTTTGACAACTCCAAGCAGACCGGTCTGAGTGACTTGGAAACCGGCCAGACCGGACAGTCTCCCGCAAGCCAAAAAGTGTTTAGTTTTAAAAAAAAAATCTTAAAAAAATATGAAAAGCATATTTAAAGAATAATTAAACAAAATACATCTAAATGAAGTTGAAAAGTTAGTAAAAAAATGGATTTTAAACAATCGGTACCCAAATGTATTTTAAAAATAATCTAAAAAAAAATTAAAAATATAAGCATAAGTATTCATGGCTAAAATACATTCAAATCTTTGTCAAAATGGTAAGAATATTAAAAAATACATTACAAACAAATATATTATTTTTTTGTAGGTTTTATATATATATATATATATATATATTTTTTTTTTATTTTTTTTTTTTAAATTTTAAAATAATCCTTCGGACCACTTAAACCAGATTGGCCAGTGGCCGCTTCCGGTTTACTCGGCGGTTCCAAATTTGGACGATTTATCGAACACAGTCGTCTCTCTTCACTCTCAAGTCTCAAGCATACAAGACTTTCAATTATTGTTGCCTTTAAAACTAATTCTCCATTTTTATCTCTCTATTGAATTATTTCCACACTTTCAAATCTCTCTTACTCTCTCCATTTATTTATTTTTCTTTTTTTATTATTATTAATATTTTTAAGCCTAAACATTTTTTAAAACAGATGAGGGAATTAGCTTCCTCTCTCCATTTCCCCAAATTAAAATCAACCTCTAACCATTTCCTTTCTCTCTCTCACGCACGCATCATTTCCCCTACTTTTTAATCTCTCTCTCACGATATCACTCCTTTTAAATCTCTCTGATTGTTTACTATTCTCATTGTTTACCATCTGTAAATTCTATCTCTAAGCTTTTTGACGTGAAATCGAATATCTGATAATGACTAATCGCATAGTAGTAGGTCTGCATCACTAGATTCTTACATGACACAGTCAAAAACAAAGGCTCTCATCCCTACATTTCAAGGTAGATGACGAAGCCAACTCTCTCTCTCTCTCTCTCTCTCTCTCTAGGTAGATGTTGCAGGGAAATTCTACCACTTCTTATTTTGCATTCACTGAAACATACTAATAAATTCAAAGGAAAATTTATGAAAAGAAGAAACGTATACAGAGTGCACATATCTGATAAAATAAGAACCCAAATTGTACTCAAAGAAAAACATTTCGACATAAAGTAGATAGAGAGAGAGAGATAAAGAGTTAGAGAGAGAAAGATAGCAGAGGAGATTCAGGGGTGCAAAGAGAGGTGTTAGAGAATAGAGCTTGGCAAATCTCTGAGAAGGCCTGGAGAATAACATGATGGTGGTGAGAGGAGTTCAGAGAGAGAAAGCAGTGTAGTAGGTGCTTTAGTTCTTCAGCTCCAAATATTTGTTTGTGCACTATCATCTCTAGCATTGACGCCCTAAAATCACTATATGGATCCTTCGATCTCTTCACCACTGCTACACTCTCTCTCACTTTCTTCTCAACTCTCACCTCCTCACCCACCATAGGCTTTGAGCCATTCTCTCTCTTCTTCCTCCTTTGCTTTCTCTCTCCTCTCCTCCTCCTCCTCCTTTGCTTCCCACTCATTAACTGTAAATCAGAGGAATCAGACGAATAACTCTTGGACCAAAACAACCTCTCCACTTCCTCTTCTCTCTCTCTTCTTTCTCTCTCTTCCCCTTCTTCACTGCTGAACCACCCTGTATCTGAAGAGGAAGTGCACCACCTATAATTGTTGATGTAGAAGTCATCATTTCTCTGGAACTCCTTCTTTCTATGATTTTGGGTTTTGGTTTCATGGTAAGAAGTTGGAGGAGAGATGGGAGTTACAGGGGGGCAGAGTCTTCCTTCGCTTTCAGCAAATGGAGAAGCTCTAAAGAACACTGGATTCGAAGCCATGGCGGTTCTGGTTCTGGTTCTGGTTCTGCCTTTTGTGTTAAAAAGAGGCCTGGTCTCATTTTTGAAAAGGCGACGAGAAGGGTAAAAGCGTGGGCTTTGGGCCATGTCCAAAGGGTCTTTCTTGCTCTTGCTCGATGATGAAGAAGATGCAGAAGACCTACATGACTGAAAAGGCGCCTGCAACATGCGAGAGATTCTCTGCTTCAGTCGACTTTCCATCTCTCTCTCTCTCTCTGTGGTTGCTTGCGGTGTGAGTCTGAAGAAGTCAAGAGGATTTTATATTGCTATGGACATTTCTCTCTCTCTCTCTCTCTCTCTCGCTTTGTGTGGGTTTGCAAAAGTAAATGGATTTTATATGTCTTTGGACATTTGGGGAGAAGGGTGTGGACACATAACACTCGACATCCAACCATGGTTGTGTTTTTTTTTTTATTATATATCTTCAAAGCATAATACAAAAAATTCGATGTATATTAGATTAATAGAAAATTTACTGACCCGAGGTAAAATTAGAAAAATAAAAAATAAATAAAATAAAACAAATAAAAATTAGAGATCTGTCCTTCCGTATAATGACCTATTTTTAGGCTATTTGTTATTAACGCAAAAAAAAGACGGTATCTGCGTAAATTTCCCTAAATTAATTTCGTCTAGATAGAGAGAGAGAGAGGTGGTCAGATGGGGAAGGTGCAAGTAGGTGGAAAAATAGTATTTTCTCTCTCTACACCTCCCAATTTTCCATGGAAAGTGAATTGAAGAGCTCCTGCTCCTTCTATTCTCCCTTTTTGTGCAAAATAAATATTCGAGAGAGAGAGAGAGAGAGAGAATTTTAAGGCATTGAATGCGACGCCCCACTTACCAATATATTCCAGACAGAGAAACAGTGGCCAATTTGCTAAAACAAGGAGATATATATCTCTCTCTCTCTCTAACAAATTAAGGAAGTAAACAAAAGAAGATGAAGGTGACGGAATATGTTACGTTGTGATGTTTACCAATCACAAAAACATTCTTTCAAAAATTATCTACAACACATGTCCTCTTTTCAGCTAACCTTTAATTTAGAGAGAGACTGTTTTGTGTGTGAGAGAAAAAGGACAACATGTTCTTTGTCCACTACCCATTTATTTGAATCTAAATTCAAAATTACCCACCATGACAGACTTAATTGAATTAAATAGAAAAGAAAAATGCTGCTCATTTTACCCCTTCTTTTTCAAATACCTACAAGCTACCCAAATTAAATAGTGCAAGTTTATTAAGACAGATGTCCCCCGCTATTTTAAAAATCAAAGTTTAGAAAACAAACAACTGTTTTGAAAGAATGGAAATTAACGTTGAGATTCCAAAAACTAGTAAAGAATGACTATGATTTAAAACTTAGATAAGACAATTAAGGCCCAATTCTTCTTATATTGAGTTCAGTTAGGGTGACGCCTGCATAATAGATTGCTAGCCTCTTCATTCTGAAATTTGAAGCTCAAAAAACAATACAGATTTGACAAGTCTGTCGGAATTTGAAAATAAACGGTGTAGGCGGTATGTTACAAAATACATTATATTTAGGGCTTAAAATCATCATTTTTCTCCATACTCATAATGTTGGTAGTTGAAAGATGAATTTGAGGATTTTCCAGTGTAGAAACGATCTTTTCGGATTTAGAGCCGCAGCTCTGTCCTAACCTTGTTCTCTTACATGTAACAAAACAATTGAGCGACTAATCTTTGTGTAGCAAGGGAATAAATAGTTGTCTTGCAAGTAAATAAGTTTCTTTCTGCAGAAAAGACATTTTGGCAACCCATTTATATAAGAATCGTGGTAATCCTGATGACTAGTGAGCGAGATATCGAGCTCGATCTTCTAGCCTGATAAGCTAACTAGCTATTCGCATGAGAGAGAAAAGAGGGGGTTTTAACACACTCTATATATATATATATATATATATATATATATATATATAT
>NW_006497108.1:132104-154713 GCF_000471905.2 Amborella trichopoda
TATATATATATATATATATATATATATATATATATAGATGTGTGTGTGTGTGGGGTTTGCATAAGGTTGAAACCTTAAACAATCCAATTAAAGTGGACCTCTAATTTCGATCATAAATGAAATTTTGATACAAAAAATTCTCAGGATGGCTTGAGAATCTATATTCATCTCTAGTTATAAAATTTTAAACTCTAAAAATAGTTCAAATTAAGTAGATCTATAAACACATGAAAATCTTGTAAATGAACGGTTTAGATAATATGTTGCAAAATACACTATTTCATAGACTCGAAATCTTTTTTTCTTTTTATATTCATACATCTCGATGTCGAGATAATCAATTATAGGATTTTTCAACGTCCAAATAGCTTTTTAAGATAGATTTTTGAGGTGCACCTTTAACTCTACATTTTAAGGTTGCAAACTTTTATATATATATATATATGGAGAGAGAGGAAAAGGGGGGGGATAATTTTCGAAAAAGAAAAACGATCATTTTTTTATGATGCATGAACTCTCCCCCGGGTTCTTCGAATGCTCCTCTCGCAAACTTGAGTCTCCTGTTCACAATTATTATTACATTACATTATATAAAGGAGTCATCAGAAGCCAACAAAAATCACAAAATCCCATGGTAGAGACAAATAGAAGAGACGTAAAATTAAAGAATACGACACGTTGAAAGATATAGTAGTAGAAGAAATGTCAGCTCTCTCTCTCTAGAGTTGTAGGAGAAACGTCAGTCCTCCCTCTCTCTCTCTCTTCAGCAGAAAAATGTAATGGCCAAGACAGTGTTTCTCTGAGTCCTTTGTACTTAACAAGTGATCCGAAAAACAAGGGAAATTGTCATGGTACCCTTGTCTTTTAGCCTAAACCCCTCGTTGATGACACCAGGGACTGATGCTTCAGGTGGGTTTCACGAGGGATTCCCCTAAAAACTCTCTCACTCTCTCTCTCTTCTTTCACTGTAATTTTATAAATCTATCCCACCGACCCGCCCTCTCTCTTTGGCCTTTGACTTAATTTGGTGGATGCGGTTTTCATAGAAAGAGAATCCATAAGCATCCAACGACAGGAGACAGGAAGAAAGAGGTGTAGAATCACCCTTTAAACCAAGCAAAAACAATGGGTAGGAGACACGAGGATGCAGCTTTTCGACCCCTTTCTTCCCTTTCCCCTTAGACAATCCAAAAACAAATCTGTAATATGCATGGACTGCCCTCTCTCACTCTCAAGGAAGAAGATAAAGTATGCATGGATCTCTCTCTCAAAATATAATGTGTGTGGACCAGTGTTCGAAAAATCAAACCCGCCTTACCAACTGGCCAAAGCCCGGATTCAAGTAACCGGTAAATTAGCCAATTCAATTGCCCTAACCGGATAGGTCTTGGCCAATCCAAAAAGTATTAAAAAAATAAAAAATATGAAAATTAAACAAAGCACATCCAAATAAAATCGAAAAGTAATAAAAAATTAAATTTTAAAAAAATCGATTTGATTCGAGGGCATTTTCAAAATTTTCTGAAAAATATTGAAAACAGTAAAAATAAGTAATTATAGCTATAACACTTTTCAAGCTTTGTCAAAATGATAATAAATATTCAAAAATACACATACAAACAAATCCCTTATTTTAAAAAAAAGTTATATTTTTTTTGGAAAATTATAGAATACCTCCCTAAAATCAGTTTTCTACACATCTTACTTCCCAATACCTTTTGTATTATACCTTAAACCCCAACACTATTTTTCTTTGTCTTTACCAGTTAAATAATTAATGCATTTTGGGATAAAATTGCCATTTTTTCTCTTTCTTCCTTTTTTTTTTTTTCCCTCTTTTTCCTTTTAATCACATGACCCTATCTCTTACTTTCTCTCTCTACCTTGCTCCACCTGTCTCTATCTCTTTCTCTCTCTACCCTCCCTCACCGTTTCTCTCTCCATTTTTTTTTTTACAAATCTTTTTTGTGTTCGACAAGGAGTGTGCCATACTGCATTATGGGTAAAGAGGGTTACTGGAATATAATGCAGTCCGGACCGCATTATATGAGGATAAAATTCACTGGAATTTATGCGGTCCAGTCTAGCACATTCATTACTGAACCGAAATTTTTTTGTTCCAGATCGCATTATGTTGTACCGGACCGCATAAATTCCGGTAAGTTTCTCACATAATGCGGTCCAACATAATGCTTGAGGGACCGAAAAAAAATAGCAAAAAAAAAATGGACAGAGAAACGGTGAGGGAGGGTAGAGAGAGAAAGAGTGAGGAAGGCTAGAGAGAGAAAGAATGAGGATGGATAGGGAGAGAAAGAGAGAGGATGGGTAGAGAGAGATAGAAAGAGAAAGTAAGGAGAGGGTCATGTGATTAAAAAGAAAAAAAGCAATATAGTTTTGGAGTTTAGGGTATAATACAAACAACAGTGGGTAATATGCATAGAAAGTCGATTTTGGAGGGTATCTATAATTTTTTTTTTTTTTTAAAATTTTGTAACATACCTGGCCAGACCACCACAACTAAATCGACTAGTACTTGATTCCGGTTTTACCGAGTATGGACAGACCACCAATGCCTCTCTCTCTAACTCTCCCCCCGCCGTACCCCTCCCCTTTTTTTCCGATTCTATGCGGGATAAAAGAGCTACACCGTATTCCCTCAAGGTCAAATTACTCACTTAGTTCACTTCAAATTATGTGACACCCTTTTGAATCACTAAACTCGTATATTAATAAAGAAAAAATAGGTTTTAAGGTCCTAACCCTAGGACCATGTTTATTCTATGTTGTTTGTTTCTAAAGTTTTTGCTAAGCTGAAGACCTTACATGCTGGACAGTTTTTGTTTTTATAGATTAATGGTGGGAATAGACAATAAGATGTTATGTTGAGGCTGCTAGACAAGGTGAACACGCAGTTTGCTCCTGCAGGAACAAAATAGCTAATCTTTTGGCTGCAAGCTATATCTCTCTTTCCCTTTTCACCCCGTATCTCACTACAATAATGTTTGCCCTAATTACATCGGGAAGTCTTATATTGAAAAAGAAATTCTTATATTGAAAAGATTTAAACTACTTTTATTGATTTTTGGCACATGAAGGTGCATGTGGTAATTTTACGTGTATAGTTTTGAATATGTTAAGAAGCCGGACTCAGATCCAGACTGGATATCCCTAGTACAACTTGGATGGATCCGAGTCTGATTCAATGATTTTGTTAGAATTTAGAAACAAATGAAAATCAGAAGACTTGAACACCTCTTCGGTCTTTTGTCGGGAACTGCCGGCCCCAAATCAGCATGTTTTAAATTGGAGCAACGAATTTTCCAAGACTAGCTTATTGAAGGAAAAATGAATTTTCCAAGACTAGCTTATTGAAGATGACGAGTTTTCACTCATCAAGATAATCATGCTTTTAGGATAAATTAGCTCAATCCAAATCGTTAGGATAAGGCTCGGATGATGACAATGATAAAGTACTTGTTTTAGTATGTAATATAAAGGACATTGTAGGAAGACCCTCTGTTTCTTGGTGGCTCCCCTTATCATGTGTTACATATCCTGGCTCTTGAGATATTTTGAGACCAGGCCACCTTAGCAAGTAGGGAGGTGCGCATAATGTCCATTAGCAAGTGGTGTTTCTAACTAGGAAAAGCATGGGGTGAGTTTGCCCGCTCTTGCAATCTCTCAAGTTTATGAAAGATTTAGGACTAAAAATATAGATATTTAGGAACCAAAACTCATCCTAAATTACCATGAATTCATTTCCACCGTATATCCATGTATATGAAGCATCAAAAGTAATTTGTAATGATTTTTGAAGAATTTAATGGACTAGAAAAAAACAAAAAAAAATTGTTGAAAAATTTATCAACAAATTTTAAATAGTTCATATTATACGGGTACATCAATAAATTTCCCTAAATCATTTAAGCTAAGGGTGGCAATGGACCCAGGCCCGACTCGGGACCCAAGGGTAGGCCCGATCCGGGTCAAGGTATGGGTTCAAAAATTGGATCGATCGAGTCGAGTCCAGGTCCAAATCTTGGACCTTAATACTATTTGGGTATGGGTCCGGTATTATTTTTCGCTTACCAATATATGAAATATACTTAACATAGTTAAATACATAGATATTTTAATGTTTGGGTCGGGTCCAGGTCCTATGAATTCAGATCTTGTCAGGTTTGGGTTCGGGTCTGAGTCCCATAGCATTTTTTCGAGTCCATGCCCGGGTTTGGCCAGACCCGGACCCGATCCGACCCATTGTCACCCCTAATTTAAGATAGACTTTGGGTGGGTGGACTCACTTTAACAAGCGAGGTTTTAAATATCGGCAACCTAGATCTGAATTGACCGCTCTGGAACAGGAATCGATCAACCCGATCTAGATCGCTGTAAATATCAAGAATCGGTCAGTTCATGGGTGAACCGGCCCATTCTCTAACAAAACTGACCACAAAACCGGCCAATTCTATGAAAGCACCATTCCCACTATATTTTTAAATTTTTTTTACTTGATTTTCAGTTTTATACCAAGGAGGTCAACAATTGAGGCCATTTTCCTACTCATGCAACTGATTGACAAGTCCAGGGCAAAAGAAAAAGACCTCCATATGACCTTTATTGATTTGGATAAAGCTCATAATAAAGTACCTCGATATATAATTTGGTGGGTATTGAAAAATAAAGAAGTCTCTAGATACTATATCGACTTGGTGAGGGATATGTACAAGGCAGCCCTAACTAGTGTACAAACAACTAATGGAGAGAAGAGAGTTTTTAGGAAAAATAAGTCTACATCGATGATCAACGTTGAGCCCATACATCTTTGTCATAGTTATGGTCGACTTAACTAAGCACCTAAAAGATGAGATACCATGGTGTATGTTGCTCGTGTATGTTGCTCGTGGACAACATAGTGTTGATCGATGAGACTCGAAGCAACGTCAATGCAAAGTTAAAACTTTGGAGGGTTATTCTAAAATCTAAAGGTTTTAAAATTAACTAGAGTAAGACAAAGTATATAAATGCAAGTTTAGGTCCAGTTTGGATGTCAAAGAAAAAAACATTCACATTTAAAAAATGCTATTTTTTTCCTCCTCAATTGAGAAACATTATCGTTTTATTTTATTGTGTTGGTAAACTGTTTGGATGTCTATTAAAATATGAGAAGAAAATTTTATTTGCCAGATATGTCTGTTTGGATGTGTTGCAATAAATTCTAAATTCGTATGTTTTTTTTTTTGCTACACAATAACAAACAAAAAGGACCCAAAATCTAGCGTCCTTGGTCTTATTTGCTCGTTGAACCTCTTCTGTGTGGTTCTTCACCTTCGTAAAACAATTCCAAACACTTCAACTGCTACAGATAAACGCCCTGGCTCCTTTTTTTGCTAATATTAACATATATAAACATGGCAGGTAAGTTTGTCCTCTGTGCCATTTTCAATAATTATTTTCCTTATAATGTATTATACTTCTGTCAAACTTAAGAAAACACAAAGACTAGATAAAAAGCTCCCAACAATCCAACACCATAACATCAAAGAAGAGGTGTACAAACAGTAAGAAGCAAACACTCTGTCTTCGTGATACTATCAATGCTATTTCTAGCGTTTCCACCACAATTGCCTCAACCCTGCAATAGCAAAGCAAGGAGAAGCACTCAAAAACTCAAAAAAGAAAAATAAATGCAATGTCCTCTTCATCTCTTTCTACATTAATCCAAAAATTTCCACTTAATATCCATCAAAACCCTTCAATAATCTAAATCTACAACACCTAAAGGCGTCAAATAAAAGCTCCCTGGACTTTGTTCTTTTGTTCATTCAAGCCCTAATTTCCACTTTATTTCCATCAAATAACTAAAAGATCTATTTGCTAAAAATAAGATGAAGTGCTAAAATGCTAACACATAAAGCAAATAAACTCATGTTTCTTTCCAACTCCTTCAATCCAAATATTATTCTCAGTAACTCAGTAAAAAACAAAGCATAAACAGAGAAGAAACCATGAAAAAAAAAGGAAAATCAGTCTTTGAAGCTTCTACCTAAGCTTTATCCATTAAATGCTCCAGAAAACCCTAATGTCCTGGCAAAAACGCACGACCAAAGCAAAGATCTACAAGAAATATCATGATTTATTGCCCTTTTCTATACATAAACGAAACAAAATCAAGCTTTGTTCATGACAAGTCTCAGAGTTCAAAAACACTTCTTGCGTGCAGGACGCAGCAACAGGGTCATGAAGGAGCCCTTACTGTAGATGCTCTGCATCCATGTAAGAGAGAGAGAAAATACAGAGGGGCACGAAGAAGCTCTTGTAGGGTTTTTTCCTCCTCTCCCTTCTCTGTGTGCCTCTTCGGCAAATTCTTTTTTTCTTGCTCATGAGAGAGAGAGCAGAAGGAGGAGAGGGAAAAGCAGGGAGGAGAGGGAAGAGCGTGAGGATTAGAGAGAGATGCCAAGAAATGTGACTCAAGCCAGAGCGTAAGGGTTAGAGAGAGAGACGCTAAGAAACGCGAAAAAGCAAAAAAAATCTAACTTCAATTTTTTTGGATGGCAATTTTTGCCATTGATGTGGGATTTTTTTTTCTTTCAATCTAAAAATTTGGAAAAAATGTGTAGTTGTCCAAACGGTCAAAATAGGTTTCACAAGATTTTTGTATTGCAATCCAAAAATATTCCAATTTTAAGTACGTCCAAACTGGCCCTTAGTAATAATAAGAGTAGAGAAGAGGAAGTAATTAAGATTGACCGCCAATAAATACCAAAAAGAACACACTTTCGATATATTGAATCATTAATCCATAAAAATGTAAATATTGATGAAGATGTCACACATATAATTAGAGCTGGATGGGGCAAAGTGGAGATATACAACTAGAGTTTTATGTGATAGCCGCATACTAATGATACGGAACGGGAAGTTTCTATATAACGGTTGTGAGACCAACCTTACTTTATGGGGTACAAAAGATCATTTATGCCCCGATTTTTTTTTTTTTTAAGAAAAAAGGTTTTTTTGTTCCATTAAGGACACGAAGGGGTTAAATTGTAAAAATAAAACTCAAGGGTGAAGTTTATTTTCAAAATAAGAAAGAACTTTATTTTCCCCATTTCCTTCAAATTCGATATTTTTGTTCTCTCTCACTCGCTCAAGCTCTCATTTTCTCAACTCAAGCCTCATCCCTCTTAGGTGTGATTCGGGCCACCTTCAACAATGAAGTAATATTTACTACTTTAGAGTTTATAAAATAGAATACGAAAATATTCATAATAGCAACAAATTAAGAATCGCGTTTTCCAATTTTATTTTTTATATTTTGTTTTTGGTTTTAGATTTTAATTTTAGGTTTTTTTAAAGGGTCATTACAAAGGAAAAGTATACCAAGAGACCATTTACTTTTAGTACAAAGAGGTCACAACTATTTATGTCGATCAAATTTCAAATCATATGGTTATAAGTATATCTGTGACTAAACTCAATGCCCAACAATAAATTTCTTGAACTTTGTGACACACCCCAAGCCATCCAATTGGACATCTAATGATTAGGATTAATCGTGACCTCCTTGTACCAAAGATAGATGGTCTCATAGTACACAATCCTTTTTACAAATGGTAAAAGCCCCTCAAAATATTACTCAAAAATTTTTAAAAAAGGGAAAAACCTTATTAATTTTGGGGTTTTTGTTTTTTACATATAATACAAATAATAGAAATAAAAATAAAAATTAATAAATAATAAAAAAGAATAAATAACGTTGTTGTATTATTAATGAGTAATTTAGTATTTCTTTATTGCTTTAATAATTATATGAAAATGTATATAATTAGACCATTTACTTTTGATACAAGGATGTCACTATTATCATTGACCATTAGATTTGAAATAGGGTGGTTGAGGATGTGTCGTTGTTTGGGTATGAAGTCCAAAATAAAATTTATCGAATATATTGACAAACTTTCATCTATTAGATTTCACATCCAATGGCTAAAGGTGATTGTTATCTCCTTGATTCAAATATCAATGATCTTGTAGTATGGAATCCATATTTATATTTGTTTCTAATATTCTTTGAATTTTTTTTTAGTTTTTAGTTTTTTCAAAATTTTCTAGGGAAAATTACTAAAAAAAACCCCCAAAATGAGCTTTTTAAACCTTCACCCCCACCCTAATCTTTCTTTACTCCTTTTTTTAAAAAACCAACTTTCCTTACTAAACCCCCCCCCCCCCTCCCAACTGAAAAAGGTTTATTTTTTTTGTCAAAAATACCTCTTTCCGTACCTTGAACATGCGATCAAATCCTGCGGACGGATCCCAATTTCCATTAACACCGAACTGCGGTTATTATTTGTCGAAGTGCTTATGAGAAAACAATATGCCGGATTAAATATCTAAAATGCCGGACTGAAGTGCCTGTGTATCTAGGAAAAATATCGCTGGAGTGCTTCTTAGTATTGCCGGTGCACGTTTTTTAGATTCCGAACTGGCTATTAATAGTGAATCAATCTCCGGAGTGAATTCAAGAAAAGCGTGACTTTTTGTTTTGCATTTTACAGATGCCGGACTGCTTTTTTACAGTGAACTAATCTTTGGAGTGCTTTCTAATGTTGCCGGAGTGCATTTTACAGTGCCAGAGTGCTTATTTAACACTGAACATTCTTCGGAGTGCATTCAAAAAACGTCGGAGTGCTTCTTAGTTTTTCCGGTGCATGTTTTTAGATTCCGAACTACCTATTAACATTGAATCAATCTCCGGAACGGATTTAAGAAACCATGGAGTGATTTTTAATTTTGCTGGAGTGCTTTTTACAGGTGCCAGACTGATTTTTTACAGCAAACTAGTCTCCGGAGTGCTTTCAGAAAATGCCGAAGTGAATTTTAGTTTCGCCGGAGCGCGTTTCATATATGCTGGACTGTGATCTTCGGAGTGCGTTCAAAAAGTGTGGATCCCCCAAAAATGCTCCAAGTTCTTGGTTTGTTCCTTCATTCTTTGTTTGCTATAAATATTGGTTTTCTTTCACCAAACAACCTTCTTTCTCTGTCTAGAAAACATGTGCTGTGTGAAATCTCTCTCTCTCTAGAATACTTCTATTGTGTGAAATCTCTATCTTTTTCTCTTTCTAGAGTACCTCTATTGTGTAAAATATCCATCTCTCTCTAAAATACCTCTATATTACGTAAAGTCTCCCTCTGACTGTCTCAAACACAAACACAAACACACACTCTCTCCTCTCCTCTCTCTCTAGAATACTTCTATATTGGGTTGGAATTTCCTCTATATGTTATTTATTTTGCATACAGATAAATTCGATTAGTGTGTGGAAGCCAATGGAGAGAGAAAGAACTTCATGGAGAGGGAAAACTGTGACGAAGCTAATGGAGAGGGAAATCCGACGAGAAGAAGAGGTGACGAAGAAGCTGAGGAAAATAGAGAAAAGCGTGAGGAAGAAGCCGTGGTGGTGAAGGAAAAAGCTGTGAGCATGAGGAAGAGGCCGTGAGCCCTGAGGAAGAAACCGTCAGCATGAGGAAGATAGAGGAATAGGTAAAAACCAGTATTCGTGAGGAAAACATAGTAAATGGGTTAACGGGAGGGGTAAGAGCTAAAGGTGAAAACGAGGTAAAATTGCCTTTAACTCTTCTTTTTTTGGGTTGGGGGTTTTAGTAAGAAAATTTAATTTTTTAAAAAGAAGAGTAAAGAAATGTTAAGGTGGGGTAGAAGCTCTAAAAAGATCATTTTGGGGCTATTTCTAATTTTCCCAATTTTCTATATTTTTACCTATTTTCCTTATTTGAATAATTTTAGTAATTATTTTATTTATTAGAACAATCCGACTGGTCCAACCGAATCAATGCCTCCATTGGTTTGATCACCAGTCCGGTCCTAACAATATTGAGAGTGATCCATCATGATATAAACACGACGCCTAGGCCTTGTGTTGATCCGGCATGGTATCGGTCTTTGTACGCCCACAGGATGGGTTTTGTTGCTCATTTGCTCCTCTCTCTCAAAAG
Organism: Amborella trichopoda; assembly: GCF_000471905.2. Next base: position 142,119 of record NW_006497108.1, read on the forward strand.
AGGGGCAACTGCAAAGTAATGGGCTTCACGTTGCGTGGCCAGGGTGATCGGATGTCACAACATGATGTTTTGAGCAGTGACTTAAAAATTTGTGACCTTATCCGAAATTGGGCGATTCAGATTGAGATTTACCATCACAGTATTAGATATGGTAAAAATCTAGGATTTAGTTTATTCAAAATAATAGACTCGCTGATCTTTTCGCAGAACCATTGATTCTTCACTGAGTCAAGCGAAAAAAAAAAAAAGATGACAAGTTTTCTCCTAAATTATTTTTTTAAAAAATTTGACACACAAATTATCGATTAGGCTGATTTTTCTAATTTGATTCCCCAATCCGACACGGGCACGGTCTGTGATCGATTTGAGTCACCAATCCATTTTTTTAACCCTGGGATTTGAGTTTTATTTTCAGTATGGGTTGAAAACTCCTTCGCCGGTAGGTTTAGTATCACGGGCCAATGAACAGGCGAACTGGTACCCTTTTTGGTGCCTTCAAGTTACTACACCAGCAGGACTAGTGAAAACTAGTCATGGACTTGTGGACCAACTAGCCCATTATACCGACCAGTTGATTGGTCAATAACTAAACTATGTGGTAAAAAAAAAAAAAAAATTATAAAAATAAAAACCTCACATGAACAATTTTATATTTTAATTATTTAAAAAATACCTAAAACACATGCGACACTTAAAAGAGTTGCAAACAAGTAAAATAATAATAAATCATATGCGATAAATTTGGGTGAGTCTTGACCATTTATGTTTGGTTATTTGGAAGGTAGGCTCTAAACAACCAAATTAGAGCCCACCTCAAAAATTTCGCTAGGTGCTGTTTATTTTTTTGAAAGATATTTTCTGAAAAGTTGAATATTTTTAATTTTTTTGAAAAGTTGAATGTTTTGTTCTGGAATGCTTAATTAAGTTTGAGTTACTGTGTTTGATAACCTGTTGAAATGTTAAAAAGGTTATGGGTATTGTGTTTGATAATATATACATATCTATGGGTTACGTTAGGGTACTCACACTATAGAGTAATTTATCATTTGTGAGCACCCTATCACCGTTGGGTCTATATGAAGCTGTAAGCTAGTGGGCCTACACCAATATATATATATATATATATATATATATATATATATAAATTGGGATTAGCCCACTAGCTCATATGAATATACGAGCCCAACGTTTGAGATTGAATCTGGGCCGATCTAACGATCATGTACGCTCGTTAGTGTTCGAATTTTAGTTTTTTTTTTACAAATTCAAATCACATGAAATTTCAGGCGTGTGTTCATAAAAAATAGGTGAATCTTCGAAAAATATCAAAAAAATGTTTTATATGAAAAAATTGATCAAAATACCCCCAAAATGTTTCGAGAGGTATTTTGGTCATTTTGTTTTTCACGGATAATTTTTTTTTATATTTTTATTAGGTGTGCATTGATGAGAAGAACACATACTTAAAATTTCAAGTGATTTGGATCTATATAAAAAAAAAATTAAGCATTATTAGACATCCGTGATCGTCAGATCGGCCCAAATTCAATTTGATCCGTTAGACTCATATGTGTTAGTGGACTAATCCCAGATTTTTCCATATATATATTCACTAAAAGATGTTGTTTTGATGCCCATATATTCTCAAATTGATCTTCTCAACATCAAGATGTATGTAATGAGAAAAAACAAGATATATGGACATAAGAAAAAAATGAATTTCAAATTTAACAAATAGTATATTTTGTAATACATTTATAAACAATGGATTTTTTAGATTTTCAAGTTTTCATAGACCCGCTCGATCTACGAGCTTTAAAAAAAAATTAAAATACTGAAATCACATTGGCGCTTTTGCTTTGATTACAAACCGCACCTCAAGGGTCAGACCTTGAGGTGTTAGGGGGGGTTTCGTCCTTATGCTTTTTATAAGGGGCATTTAAGAAATTCGAAATATTCAGGGTTTATCAGTTTTAGGTTTTGTAGGGGTTTTCAGGATTTCCTGTGTCTGTGTCTGTGTCTGTGCTGAGTGTTTCCAAGGCAGGAGAATGGCTACACGTTTTGGTTACGCTGCTTCGAGGTCGCTAATGGCTGCCGCAAGATCTTCTATCCGCTCCGCAGCCCCTCGCGCGCCTCGTCTTCGCTCCCCTCCAATCACCACATTACCCAACTTCCACCGCCGTCGCCTCCCCTTAACTTCCAGGTCAACATTCATCCCTCTATTTCCTTCTATCGTATCCCCTTTTATAATTTTATTTTCCATGTAGTATTTCTCTATGTGGTTTTTATTTTCTACTAGGATCTCTTTCCAATCAAGGTGCTTTAATTTTCATCTATCTTCTTTCCTTATTGTTTCCCTTTTCTGTCTAGCACCTCTCATTACCTGCATCATTCCCTCTCTTTTTTTGTGAATTTTTTACCACCTAGCATCTCCCTTTCTTTGCATTTTTCTGTCTCTACATGTCTCTTTCTCTACAAGTATGGTTAGTTGAATTGGAATAATTTAATCAGGTGGATGGGGGAATTGGGCTGCCTACAGTCAATGGTGCCGCTCCACGATGTGATTGCTTCTGCTCGACTGACCTCTCATCTCTCTGTCAACACCCGCGGCTGCTGTGAGCTGTCTCAGGGTATCCTTCTCCCTCGCACTTGTCCTGATCGCTAGTATTTTCTTTGTGAGTTTCTGTTTTTTTTTGTCCGTTTTTCTTCTTCATTTCCTACAGTACAACTTTGTTTTTCCTCTCTTTCTCTCAGTCAGGATTAGCCTGAGTCAGCTTTTCCTCTCTTTCTCTCAGTCAGGATTAGCCTGAGTCAGCTCGGTGAGTTTGTCGTTGGTCCGCCATAAACTACATCGAAAAGTTCTTGAAAAATGCCAAAAATATGGAAAAATGTGAAATTGGCAGGAAATAACTGAAAGAATAATTGTCTGTATATTGAAGGAATTGTATACGTAGAACTTATATTGAGGGTTTTAGTTGCCAGGGTGCCAAGCATACATTCACTGGTCCTAATTTGAATTGCATAGTGATAATGGTTTTCATGGGGCACTCAAAATTACAGTGATAATACAAAAGAACTCAATCTGCAACCCATATGATTAACTGGCAGAGAGGCTCATAGTCATCCTGATCATGTTCATCCCGATTATCTTGTTCATCCGTATTATCTCCATAATGGTTCAGGAATGACTTTGATGGTTGGGTATAGTGTTCGCAAAATTGAACTGGAATGGTTAACCGGACATGGGCCAGGAAGCGGTTTAACCGGCCTAACCGGTAAACCGACCAATTAAACCGTTCTAACCAGGCAAGTCTCGGGTGGTCAAAAACGTGTTGAAAAAAATAAAAAAAAGACATAAAAAAAAATCTACTAAAATATGAAAAGCATATAAAGAATGATTAAAACCAAACACATTTAAATGAAGTTGAAAATTAATTAAAAAAATGAATTTTAACGAATCGACTTGTGCCTAGGGGTATTTTTAAAATTTTCTAAAAAATATGAAAAACTATAAAAGTGACTATTAATGACCAAAACAATTTTTAATCTTTACCATAATGCAAAGAATATTAATAAAATGCATTACGAACCATTCCTTATTTTTGAGAATTTATATACATTTTTTTTTTTTTAAAAAAAAATACCGGCGGCTCACCAAAACCACTCAAAACCGGAACCAGCACTGGCCGGTTCCGATCTAACCATGTGGTTAGCAGTTAGATTGCCCAGTTTTTTCAATAGTGGTTGGGTAGCTCGGTTAGTCCTTCTTATCCCAAAGTTCCAAAGGCTAGTATATCCCTCATGCTTGTTCTCACCTTTTTGCTTATGCTCGCTCTTAGGTGGCCTCATCATCTTCACTATTTTCTCCTCCATCTTGTCTTTGCTCCTTAACTTGTACCTCTTCAATTCCACCTTCCTCTCATTCCTTTTCGATGGGTCTCCAACTTCTTCAACTACCCATAGAGACGTTTCTCCTTCATATTTGCCAACCACTCCTTAGCTGGATCTCTACAAAGATGTCATCCAAACTATGTCGCTTGTATTCTTCACACTAGGCTTCATACCATGTTAGACATAGATGGATATCGGTATGGCATGGACACGGCTAGATTCTCCATTCCACATAATCATGAAGAGCGTATTCTTTAGACACATCTCTGGCACATTTGGATACTTCTCAGTATATGGTACATTCTTCTCCCAAAAGAATCCTTTAATATAATATAATAGTTTGAAATTTTATTTATTTTAATATTAATATATTTTATTAGACTTAAACATGGAGAACATGTATGCATTTCAAACCTCTAGTTTGAAAAATCTATAATCTCCTATCCATACTATAGTCAGATGGTTATGGTATGCATTTCAAATCTCTGCTTCATAAACCCTATTATATCCTGCCTATACCACAGGAAAATATTTGTGCGTTTCTCATTATAACTTTGCTAGATTCTTGGATTTTGGGCAGTTCTTCTATGAATATTATGTGCCTTAGATATTCTCCAAAAAAAATAAATTAATAGTAATGTGCATTAGATTCTTGCATCTTTTGTGCAGCAGTACATCCAATTTGCATTCACTAACATTTTGATTTCTTAATCAGTCATGCTTGTCATATTGCTGCATGCACATATATACATGTGTGTGTGTGTGTGTGTGTTGTTGAATCCTTTTTTTTTTTTCAAGGCTTGAAGAATTTGATACTTTGTATTGGTGTCACACACTAATAGCCATACTCATGTACATGCAACATAGAATCCAAGTTGATTGGATTGTAGTCCTTAATTTCCCTCATAATGAGAAGGACTAGAAGACTCGACCTCGTACTCGTACTCGTGCACCCTAAAATTGAGTTCAATGGTTGGCTACAATGTTTTAAAAAGCTCGAGGTGGTCTTGACACCTAGGTGACTAGGGGGCGCTGGCTGCCTAGGAGTGATGTGGTCGCCTAGGCTGGCACCTTCGTTTTAAGGTGCTCCAAACACACACACATGTAAGTGTATAAGCAATAAACTCATAGTTTCATGAGAAATCCATTCCTTTGGGTAACTGAATGAGGAAGCATGTTTCTTCTGCTGCAACCTTGGAAGCAAGCTACCTTCTTTGCCAAACTCAAATTGCTGCTTCTAATTCTCCTCAGCCTATGTTTTAAGATTCCTGGGCCATGTCCGAAGATCAAGGTCAGCCGAATACTTCGAATGTTTGAATTGTATATTCTATATAAAGTGTATGTATAATCAATTGAACGTTAGAAATATGAAAAGGAAAGTTCTAGAGTTTGAAAGCAATTAGGTAAATGTCAGATCAAATTTTACCCATGTAAGATGTAACAAAACAAAGTGTCAATGTAATAGCATTTCCAAATCTCAGTGCCATATGCTTGAATCCACAACGGTTGGTTCCATGTATAAACTCAAGAGTACTATGACATAAGTACAAATCCACAATATAAAGAAAGGGACACAAAAGAAGCATCAAACAAAGTAGAAAATGAAATCCTTTATGTTTAATCCTCATCTTTTTCAATTGCTTTGACTAGTACCCCAATCCAAACGTTATCATAAGATTCATCACCCTTCTCTATGTACTCGCCCTCCTCCCTGTCTCTCTTGAATTGGTTGCCTCTTGCTCCTCTATCTCCCTCCTCTGTGTACTGGGCTTAGCGGTCGATCTAGTGGTCTTCGTAAGGTCGGTAGGGTCTCCCTTCAACTCTATCCCAAGTCAAAGCCTTTAAAGGGATGTCCTCTTCTGCTTCAGGATCAGTCAACAGTTCCCTGCCATCATTTATGTCATTTATAGCGGTGGGATTCTACTTGTCACACTCATTGAAGCGCATTAAGCTCTGATTATACTGGGAGATGACTAAATCATTAAGTTTATTGTTCAAGCCTATTCCTTTCCTTTCCTTTAGATGCACCTATTGGAATGTGAAAAATGAATGAGCTAGAATTTAGAGAGTTAAAGCTCTACATTTAACTTATAATTGAAGCATGAAGTTGTCAGTTATAATCATGAATTATAACTCATTATCTTAAAAATTGAGAAAAAGTCAAGTATCGAAGCCATTTTTCTACTTAGGCAGCTGATTGAGAAGTTTAGATCGTAGGAAAAAGACCTCCACATAGTCTTTATTGATTTAGAGAAAGCATACGATAGTGTACCTAGATATTTAATTTGGTGGGTGTTGGAAAAAAAAGGAGCCACTAGAGGCTATATTGACATAGTGAGATATATGTTTGAGGGAGCGCTAACTAGCGCGGTAGACAATCGCGGAGAGAACAATGAGTTCTTAGTGACAATGGGCATGCATGAGGGGTCAACACTGAGCCCAATAGTTAGCGCTGAGCACTAATTATTGTTTTGCTTATGGACGAGTTATTGAGGAACCTACAAGATGCGATACTGTGGGGTATGTTGTTTGTGGATGACATAGTTTTGATCAATGAGATTAGAGGCGGTATCAACCCAAAGTTAGAACTTTGGAGGGATGCTCTAGAATCTAAAGGTTTTAAAATTAGTTGACTAAGATAAAATATATGGAATGCAAGTTTAGTAATAATAGGAGTGGAAACGAGGAAGTAGTTAAGATTAATGGTTAAGAAGTACCTAAAAGAGATTGTTTTTGATATCTAAGGTCCATAATCCATGAGAATGGAGAGGTTGAAGAAGATATTGCTCATAGAATTAGGGTTGGGTGGGCAAAGTGGAGATGTGCATCTGGAGTTTTATGTGATTGGCTCACACCATTAAGACTAAAGGGGAAGTTTTATAGGACGGTTGTAAGACCAGCCATGCTTTGTGGGATGAATTTTTGGGTTGTCAAGAAACAACATATTATAAAATGAGTGTAGTTGAGATGAGGATGTTGAAATGATAAGTAGTAAGACAAGAAACGATAGAATTCAAGATGAATACATATGAGGGAACTTAGGTGTGGCTTCAATAGGTGATAAGATGAGAGAAAGTAAACTTAGGTTGGCTGACCATGTGTAGCGTAGACCTAATACAGGACCAGTTAGGAAGTGCAATTTGGTTCAAGGCGAGGGCTCTAAAAAGGCAAGGGGAAGGCCCAAACTGACATGAATAAAAGTAGTGAGAAAAGATATGCTGACTTTTTCTCTTACTGAGGATATAGCCCTTGATAGAAGAGAATGGAGGAATGAGATTCATGTTGCCGATCCCAAATAATTGGGATAAAGCTTGGATGATGATGATGATGATATTGACTATTAGTAGTATGAAATGTTATAATCTTTGCAAATACTTCCTTAAGTGAATTGCTCGCAAACAAATGAGCTACATGTCAAGTTCACTATGCGGATGGGCACTAGTCGCATGTGGTCTCCACCCTTCGCTTGCTTTGTTTAAATTTTAAAGTTTTGCAAGTTTGTAATTAATAAAAATCAAACAGTATGCAAAATTCTGGAGGAGCCCGCTGTCCACCTCTTACCAGTGCTGTGACTAGATGTGGGTTATGCCCTAATCAGTTGTCCAAATTTTTGGAGTGTATTTCTCGCCCCCATTCCCTTTCTTGTGGTTATTCCTTTGGTGTTCCTATGCTTTGGCGATGATATGTGCCATCCTGCTCAAACAGAGCGACAAGCTATCTGAAAGTCAAAATCCAGTGTTGAAAGGGTGGAGGATTGCACCTTATCTTCGATGATTTCTTTGGCTAGAATCCTTCCTTAGTTTCAGTCTTTAACTTCGTTGGACTTCTTGTGCAGTTGGCTGGCTATCCTATTCAGCAGATCAAAATGACCGTTCCTTGATCCCTCCTAGGGCTTCCATCAGAGCCAGAGGTGATGAAGCGTAATCGTAACTGCTGTTCCTTTGGATACACCAGACCAGCGGGCATTGGGAGTCTTTTGAGAAATAGCAAGACTCATATTATTTTGTCATTTTCTGGCCCGATTGGTATTGCCAACTCCATGTTGGTTGAGGCACAAGCGTTACTAGAGGGGCTTTTCTGTTTGTTTTGATGGAGATTCACAAAGCATAATCTTGTGGGTAAGTAGAGTTTCCCAATCCACTTGAAGAACAGATCCTATTTTTGACCTAGTTTTCAAGTTCATGAGGACACAAGTGGTAGTCAAGTATTCCTGGAAGGAGACATATGTTGAGCTTATGCTTATCAAAAAAAGCGGCTAAGTTTGGCTATAACTCACCCTCTGTATGACTTCATAGTCCAATTTTGCCTCTTTTGGTGCACAAACAAGAGTCTTTTTGGTCGTGTTCTCAAATACAATTCCATGTGATATGTACATTTAAATTAACTAATTTAACAGAATGTGGTCAATTTCTTATAAAGAATGCGTAAATAACCAAATTTTTGGCGGGTTTCTTTTTTCCTTGAATAGGACCAGTTGTCTAGGTGGTTGATTGGTTCCAAAATCATTCAATGAATCACAATCATGCTGCTGACTTTTATCCAAGTTGGTTTGAGACTGCTAGCTTCCATCTGAGAACAACTAATGTTGGACTTGGATGGTCCACCCCCTGTGGATTGGTAGACCTTATTGACATTTTATAAATTTTTCTGTGTGGAAGCAAATAAGATAAATCTTTTTCGATAAAGTTGGTTGGTTAAAATCCTATCTAATCGTAAGAAAATAAATCCATGTGGCTAATTGGATTGACTTATAACTTGGGTAGTTTAAGCATGTCGGGAGGGAATCAAGGTAGCAGAGGCCTCTATAAAAGGGATTACTGAGAGAGAGGAACAAGGTTTTTCTTTTTTTTCAAGAAAAAGGGCATGTTTCTCGTTCTCTCTTCTTTTAGTTTTATCCTCTCTCGAAAGTGCCACCACGTCCCCTCTCCTCCCTTGTTCCAGAAACCCTAAGCAATGGAATATTCTCTTGGGAAGCGACAATGGATTTGTGTTGTGAAAGATAACCTCCTGGTTCTAGTAATCGAAGAGGGAGATCTAAGGAGGCAAGATTGAATTCTTGAACGGGAAGGAATCGACATGAAATGGGAGATCAACATTGAATCCTCGTATTTATATTTTTATTGTTGTTTCCCCTCTATTGGGACACCCCACTGTGTTTAACAATTATGGATAGTGGCTATACAAGCTACCCAGATTATATAAATATTAGTTAATAAAAACAGAAGCAGAACAATTGAGCAATACCAGCCATACTAAAACTCAAATGTTGGAATTTTTTTCCCCGCCTTCTTGAATGTTAACATGGAACTGCTTGGAAATGGAAATCTAGATGTATTGTGCACCTGCTCTGACCACCTGTGTGTAGGCCCCATTCCCAACCCAAATATTCGATTTTGATTGCTAAACCCACTAGTCATGTTTCATTGCTAAAACTTGGCATGTCTTCTACAATTAACTTCCATGCTGTTATATTTAATATTAGTACACGAGGAACAGTTCAGACTTCACATGAAGGCATGCGTTCATTTTGTTTTTTTTTTTTCATTTTTCAGTTGTGTATGGGTGCATATAAATGTTAAGGAACTTAGGATTCTGTTTGTGACATTAATATTTGTGCAGGTACTTGAATCGTGGTGGGATTGACAAGACAGTCACTGAGACAGTCGTCTTGCCATTGTCATGGGTAATTCATCTAAGGGCGCTTTAATTCCTTAGTGTGAGCTCTTCCAGAATCATGAGAATGTGGACAAATTTTGCTCAGTTTTTGCTTTGAGTTTGCTTTGACTTTTCCTTGTATCTCGAAAGGTTGATTCAGTTGATTTACCAGAAATCATACTTCTTTATTTTTTATGCAATAACTGATCTTGAACATAGTGTACCGCCCCTAATTGAACATGATGATGCAAATCATGCTTGTCTTTATACGAAACAAAGAACAAACTCGCTTAACATGTGAATAGTGTATTTTAATGGTATGAAGCTGTCTCAAGCTATTATTTTGGATTGATGAGGCACAAAACGACGTCAACACAAAGTTTGACCTTTGGAGGGATGCTCTAGAATCCAAAGGTTTTAAAATCAATCAGATTAAGACAGTATATGGAGTGCAAGTTTAGTAGTAAGGAAGTACAAAAAGACCGCACTTTCGATATCTTGGGTCGATAATCTTTGAAAATGGAGAGATCAAGGGAGATGTTGCACACAGAATTATAGCTGGGTAGGCAAAGTAGAAATGTGCAGCTGGAAGTTTATGTGATTGCCGCATACCAAAGAGGCTGAAGAGCAAGTTCTATAGGACAACGGTGAGACCAGCTTTGCTCTATGGGGCGAAATGTTGGGTGGACAAAAAACAATATGCTCATAAAATGAGTGTAGCGGAGATGAGGACGTTGAGATGGATGAGTGACAAGACAAGAAGGGATAGAATTCGAAATGAATATATTCGAGAAATTTAGGCATGCCACCAATATGTGATAAAATGAGAGAGAGTAGACTTAGGTGGGCTGGCCATGTGTGGCTCCAACTGAGTACAACACCAAGTACAACACCTGTTAGGAGGTGCGAGTTAGTTCAAATGGAAGGATGAAAAGGGCAAGGGGTAGAGGCCCAAAAGGACGTGGTTGGAAGTAGTTCGAAAAGATATGAGGACTTATGGCCTCATTGAGGATATGACTTTTAATAGAGCAGAATAGAGAACCAGGATTCATGTAGTTGACCCCAATTAATTGGAAAAAAGCAAAAATGATGATGATGATGATGATGATGATGATGATATGAATTGCCAGAAGACCTCAAGTGCTACCTGAGCAAAGATTATGGTGCACTTAGGTATTTTATGGTGTTGAAGTGGTAAAGTCTAGGAAGGGATAGTTTTCTCTAAGGAATTAATATGTGCTGGATCTATAAACTAATAGATTCCTCTATGGGAGCCAATCATCGACTCGATGCAAAAATGGGAGAGTTGTTAAAGGACCTTAGCCAATATCAAAGGTTAGTGGGCAAGCGATAGGGATCGCTCCTAGCCATTAAAGGATCAACAATATGCCGAAAGATGATTCATTTGAATCGTATTTGGAGCATACTCTTTCTCTAATGCTTTTGTATATTGCAATAAAGCAGCTTATTATGCTTTGGGAAGTTGTTTAGTTTGAAATTGTAAATAAAGCTGGCTTTGATCAATAAAAAATATCCCCCTTGTATTTGTTACCCTTCATTCCGAGGTGCTCTTTTTTTATTGATTTTGTATAGCTATTCTTTGTGTGCCCATTTTGAACTTTATTTTGATGATGTTCGATTTTTTTTTTGATAAAACTTCTAATTTCTTAAACATATTTATTTTTAATTAAAAAGTTGTGGTATGAGCTCTCAACATAGCGATCTTCCTGTATTTGTTGATCTGTTGCCCACTCTCGGCTTTCATCCATGTCCCAACCATCACCAACCGCCCAATATTAGCTGATATTGGGGTTAAATTTTAGTTATCAAGACTCCTTATTGTGTTTACTAAGCACCCGTCTTGATATCAGGCACTGTGCTTCTTATGCTCACAAGTTCAGTTCTACAACTTATGCTTGCTTTTTCTGAAAGGAGTGCAGCTTCAAGCATTTTTATTATCTTGTGGGGTAGATGATGAAATCAAAATTCAATAATATCCTCGGTTCTCATGATTTATTGTATGGCATTGTTGTATCCATTTGGTGGAAGATATTTCGTACCTTATCAAAGGTTTCTAAAACCCTGACCCCTGCCTGCAGTTCAATATCAGAGGCTAAAAACCTAAAACCCTTCTCTCCTCATGGTTTTTGTGGTTTTTTTTTTCATCTGGCATCTCTCTTTGCCTGCATCTTTCCCTTTCTCTGATTTTTGTATTTGGTTGAGCATCTCTCTTTGCATTGTTCTCTCTCTTGAAGGTTGGTTGAATTGGAATAGTGTAATGAGGTGGGGTGGGGAATCAGGCTGCCTACAGTCAATGATGCTGCTGCATGATATGGTATGACCACTGCTGCTCGGTTGAGCTCTCATCTCTTTGTCAACAGGCGTGGCTGCTGTGAGCTCTCTTAGGCATACCCTTCTCCCTTGCATTTGTCACTATTGCTGGTACCAAATGCTCATTTTTTTTGCCTATGAGATTGAACCTCATGCAGGAGTCAAGGTTTTAAAAACCTTGCATAAGGCACGAAATGCCAATATTTTTTGCCAAGTGGACACGACATCCCTGCATATGAATTGTGAGATTTGATGATGCTTTCGAATATTGATTTCGTCATCTACCCCACAAATACTAATATACATGCTTTGAGATTACATTTTCCCCGTTAGGTTTGAGGAGAAGGTACCAAATATGCTTAATGCAGCACTTCTTTTGAGAGAAGGAATGCATAAGCTACAAAACTAAACTTGTGCGTGTACAAAGGGTACTAGTGTTTGGAAATTGCCTCAGCCATGTACTTGGCCCTTGGCCGAGGAGCACCTCGGCCGAGTTATATGCACCCAAAAAATGAAAAGAAAAAAGGTCAAAAAATTTGTTAGAAATATTTAAATTTTAGAAAAAGTTTAAAGGGTTAACAGAAATCACTAGAAGACTAAAGAAGATGAAAAAATCTATAAAGGGTGCGGTTTCTATAAGGTTGCGACCTCAAACAATCCAATTAAGGTGCACCTTAAAATTTTATCATAACATGTAATTTTGTTGTAAAATATTCTT
>NW_006497108.1:154911-169408 GCF_000471905.2 Amborella trichopoda
TATAAAAAATGGTGAAAATCAAGTAGATCTATAAATACATGAAAATCTTGAAAATAGACGGTCTAGATAATGTGTTGCAAGATGCATTATTTTCAGGATTCAAAAACTCTTTTTTTTCATATTCATATATCTCATTGTTGAGATGATTAATTAGAGAGCTTTTTCAACATTAAAACAACATTTCCGATAGATTTTTGAGGTGCCTTTGTGATTCTACATTTTAAGGTTGCAACCTTATATGAACGTTTCCCATCTATAAAAGATGGGTCATTAAAAAATTAGATCTGCACCTTGAAAATAATATTAGAAAACATATGAAAGTTTCCAAATGATCTTAGAAACTAGCAAAAAAAACTTCTAAAAAAAATATTGGTAACCAATATACTGGTGTTTTCTAATTCTTTTATATTTTTGTTTCCTTTTTTTATATACATATATTTTTGGGAGTTATTTGAGCCTTGGAAGTTGGCACCCAACTCACCCCTAACTATCCTCGCCACTAGGTGAGGCCAAGTTACTTGGCTGAGTCCTGTAATGCTGAAGCGCAGTGTCTGGTATCAAGATGGATGCTTAGTGGGGAGGCCGGGAACATCAAATTATGGAGGCGACATAGCAGTGCCTGAATAATAGTAGTTGGAACAAGTCAAACATGCTGCTAGTAGGCAAGCTGCATTTCTTGTCCCTCATGGTTGGAATCTCTTGGAAATCTCAAAGACCATAAAATTCTACAAATGTTTCTGTTTTCCTTTCTTAAAAGTTAGAAAGAAACAATTCTACAAATGTGAAACTATTGAATGATTCCTCTAATTCATTAAAACTCATGAAGGAGAAGGGGAAGCCATCATTTCAATGTAAAATTCTACATTGCCAAACAGAATGCGAATAGGGAAGGTAAGTAATCATCATGTGACTACCAATTTTAGATACTTTGGATCCAAGAAGTTTAAATGAAATTGGGTCCTTACGGTTTACGGTTAAACCCAAAAAGTATTAGCAAATAAAATATTTAGAAAGGAAAGTTTTAGCAAATAAAATCGGCAGTTTCTGACCCTTCAGCAGTGTTTGAAAGGAAATCAGTAGCAGATAAAATCTTTAGAAAGGTCGTTCTTTCTGATAACATGATTCAAATTTTGGAGGAAAGAGTATTGTTACTGACCCATCTAATGTTGCTCCTCGACTTCACCTTCTCCTCCTGCAGCTTTGGTGGTACTTGATGCCATTTCTTTTCATATTTGTAATAACATGTTCTGATTCTGAAGCAATAGAAAATATCCAGGAAATATCTGACTAAAACCCAACAATCAATTAAAAAAAATATATACGATGGTTATTATGTTTGGGCAAAAACTGAAGCACAAACATCGGCTGCATCTTTCCTTCGTACATGATTTCCTTACCATTGCAAACAACTATTTTCAATTTTAGGAAAAACCAAAAAAACAGCGAGAAGTTTCTCATGATGAAAAATAAAAGTAAAATATTTTTGTAGAATGAAATTTCCAGAATGCCCTTGTAAGGTCATTTTATTTTATTTTTTTAACAAAAAAATTGTTGGGATTAGAATTAGGGCATGCCTCTAAATTCCTATCAAGATGATTTATAAAATTAAATGAAAGAAACAATGTTGGGGTGACATTATGGTTGAAGCTAGCCCAACCATTCATTTGGATCAGTTTGGGTGAATCGGTCGTAGGCATAGTAGACCCACGTCCAAGTTGGGTTCAAACTTTTGGGCCTAATAGTTGCTTTTGGTCCAGAAGTATAGATTTAACTCATTTTGGGTCTGGCAGAAGTTCCAAGTCAAAACATAACCAGGTTGGGTTGGCACTGGGTAGGGTTCACGCACAACCCGAATTGCTAGATTCCCTTAAATAACATATCTATCTATTGTTATTTTTATATTTTAAACCCAACCCGACCCACTGGTGAGGGAGGTCCATATCCAATCGACCTGGACATGATAGGGTCCGGGTCAACCTGTGGATCTTGTTGGTTAAGTCCAGGTAGAGCCCAACCCGGCTATTGACAAATGACCGTGGCACATGTTTGGAGTAGGAAATACACAAAGTTACCTTCGGAAGTTTGTTTTTTTTTTAATCTTTGGCGTCTGGATGTATTTTATACTTCCAGTTGGGGGTGGTCCGGGGCGGATCCAGACCTGGATCCATTGGACCTGACCCAAAAATAAATAAAAAATATATTTAAATATATCTAAATATTATGTTTAATGTTTGTATAGAGCCGAGGTTCTAAACAATCAAAGTAGAGCACACCTTCATGTACATGCATCTTGATGTCGAGATGATGAATTTGAAGATATTTGGGTATCAAAACTACTTCTAGTGAAATTTTTTATGTGCGCTCTATATTACTTGAAAAATATTTGGGTCAGGGTCGGGTCCACATGGACTTGGATTCGAATAGTGTTCGGGTTTTGGCCCCATACCCGGACCAGAGTGGGGTCCCGGGTCCATTGCCACCCTTACTTCCAGTTGGAAAGAGTTTGGGCGGGGAACGTGCTTTGGGTATTTCAAAATAGGGGGAATTGATAGATTTGCGCTTGACCATGTTATTGCCAGTGAAAGTTTGAACAGATTTAATTATTTGAAGGGAAGCTTTGTACGAATGGGAAATATCTATTCCAATTTTACTACTCACTTCCATGTTTTTCTTTTGGAGGGTATTAATTTTTTGCTAAAAATATCATTGCACCCCTCGTCCGCTCCCTTCTCTCCTCTCAACTTTTTACGATAAAATTGTCACAATTTCAGCTATACTAATTAAGGAAGGTTCTGCTTCCCTCAAGGTACATGTCGCCTAAATTATTTGTACACACCCCTTTCAAAATTCAAATCTGATCTGAGCGTAAACGCCAAGAAAAAAATCCAACAAAAAGTAAAAAATCCGACCTGAGACAAATAATTTTAAAAGTTGTCTAACTACATTGCAGGGAGAGGAGGGAAAAGATCCATGGGAGGGGTGGAATTGGTTTGGCAATTTTGTGCTTAGAAGTTTAGAGAAGATTGGAAGGCATGCTGAAATGAAAAACATGGGGAGGGGCTATTGTGAAATTAGATTTTTGCATCTTTAATAATTCAATGAATCATCCACGTATATAATTTTTAGATTTTTGCATATTTGATAATTCAATGAATCATACAGATTTTTGCATATTTGATAATTCAATGAATCATACGTGCATATAATTTTTGGATTTGAGCTAACAATAATGTCACAAAATACAGTTGTTGATTCACCACCATCCATCCCGTAAAAATCAAACATTGGTGGTCCCCAAAAGTATATATATTCCATAAAAATATTGTCACCATCATCCATCCCGTAAAAATCAAACGTTGGTGGTCCCCAAAAGTATATATATTCCACCAAAAGATTGTCCACAAAGAGATTATTTATCTTTGGAAAAAGTTTATATAAGGTGCCAACTTTATACTGTACAAGTAAAGAAGGTTGTTCCTATGCTGGAAAACCTTTAAATCGATCATCTCGACCTCGAGATTCATAAAAATGATAAAAAGTGAATTTCTAATCCTAAAAATAGTTCATCTTCTAATACATTATCTGGACCGTCCATTTTTTGGATTTTCAACCATTTGTAGATCTGTTTGATGGTCTCCATTTCTGAAACTTTAAATTCCATGATTGGGGGTAACAATAGATTTTTGTATCATTGCATTTGTGGCACCAAGACTGCATTTTCAGCATTATTTTGAGGGGTGATTGACATTTTATACAAATCTCGAGGTCACAATCATTTTTATTAATTAGAGCTCGAAGTGAGCTCGATTTTTGTTACCAAAATAGATTTTGCAAGCTAGCACATGTATTAGACCTGACAATGGCCCGAGCCGGCCCGGCTTAGCACACATATTAAACATGACAATGGCCCGTGCCGCCAGGCTCAGCTAAGCCTGGCCAAGAGATCACAATATGTGCCACTTAGGGCTGCCCAGGCCAAACAGATCCCGGCTTTGCCTAGGGTCCCTGTCTCTCTCTTCATGCCCTCTCTCTCTCTCTCCAAGCCACAAAAGGAGAATTCACCTCTCTCTCTCTCACACACACATACGCAGCTATGCAAAGAGGAATGTCAGAAAACAGGAGCGTTGGGATTTAAAAAACGATCCTCTCTCTCTCTCTCTCTCTAACCACATTAAAAGTATGGAAAGTGTTGCAGACGGCAGTATCTCCAGTTACCCTTTATGCATAACATCCCTGTCATATCACTGTTGCCATTGCAAAGAGCAAGAAAGAGATATCACTGTTGCCATTGCAAAGAGCAAGAAAGATAGCTTTTTTCTGTCTTTATGTGAGAGAGAAATCAACTGCTTGGACAAAGGCCTATTTATGATGAGCGCATAATTAACTAAGCTAGCTATTCTATAGAGAGAGATAACTAACTAAGCTTGGAGGTATCTCTAGAGAGAGAGAGAAATGGAGAAAAGGCCCGTTAATCATGCATGACAACATATTATAACTAAGAAGCAACTATGTAGAGGGAGAGAGAGAAAAAGCGTGGTATCTACCTAGGTCTTATCTTTCTCTGCAAAGAATTGTTTGGGAATTGTCGCCTATTCTTGTGGATGCCAAATTCAAATGTAAACAAATTCCGTCATTAATTCTTAGGGGAAAAGCATTTTCCTTTCATATTCTGTGAAAAAGGGGAGCAGACCTCGTGAGAACTCAACAGAAAGAAAATGGACTTTTCAATGTGCCCTTCTCTCTCTCTCACTTCCAATGCACATCATCTTTGCTGACTTCAAAACCAATTTCCCCACTTTCAAATCTCTCTCTCTCTCTTTCAAACCATTTTTAAATCTCTCTCTCTCTCTCTCTCTACTACTTCTACTTTATCTCTCTCCCATCTCTCTCTCTCTCTCTCTCTCTCTTCCGACGCAGTCGGCTACTGTTTACTATTGTTAAATCTCTGCCCCCACCTTTCTCTCTCTAAGCTTTTGACATATCGTTAAACGATAATGAAAGCGAGTACATGTTCACGACTAATTGTATCGTGAGGTATGTGCATGACACCATTGTTTCATGAAATAAAGTCCAAAAACAAAGCATCTCTTTCCCTACTTTTCAAGGAAGATGATGAACGGGAACCCCTCTCTCTCTCTCTCTCTCCTTAAGGAAGAAGATGCAGGATAATCCCACCATTTCTTCTTAGTCTTACAAACATGAACTCAAAATAATAACTTGTGAGGAAAACTAAGTATACAGAGAACTCATATCTGATCTGATACAATAAGAACCCAAACTTTAATTGAAAGAAAAGCACTTTGATATAAACCTTGAGAGAGAGAGAGAGAAAGAGAGAAGAAAGGAATCATGGGGTGCAAAAAGAAGTGTCACAGAATAGAGCCTGACAAATCTCTGTGAAAACCTGGATAATGACATGATGGTGGTGAGAGGAGTTTAGAGAGAGAAAGCAATGCAATAGGTGCTTTAAATCTTCAGCTCCAAATATCTGTTTGTGCAATATCATCTCTAGCATCGACGCCCTAAAATCACTGTAAGGATCCTTCGACCTCTTCACCACTGCTACACTCTCTCTCACCTTCTTCTCAACTCTCACCTCCTCAACCACCATACTCTTTGACGCCTTCTCTCTCTTCTTCCTTTGCTTTCTCTCTCCTCTCCTCCTCCTTTGCTTCCCACTCATCAACTCTAATTCAGAGGAATGAGACGAATAACTCTTGGACCAAAACAACCTCTCCACTTCCTCCTCTCTCTCTCTTCTTTCTCTCTCTACCTCCTCTTCGCTGCTGAACCACCCTGTAGCTGAAGAGGAAGTGCTCCTCCTATAATTGTTGCTACAAAAGTGATCATATCTCTGCAACTCCTTGTTTCTATGATACTGGGTTTTGGTTTCGTAATAAGAGGTTCGAGGAGAGATGGGGGTTACAGGGGGGCATTCTCTTCCTTCTCTTTCAGAAGAAGGAGAAGGTCTAAAGAACACTGGGTTCGAAGCCATGGTGGTTCTGGTTCTGGTTCTGGGCCTCGTGTTAATAAGATTGTTCTTGTTTTTGAAAAAGAGACGAGAAGGGTAAAAGACCGGGCTCTGAACCATGTCCAAAGGGTCTTTCTTGCTCTTGCTTGATGATGAAGATGACGAAGAAGACCTGCATGACTGAAATGGCGCCTGCAACATGCGAGAGATTCTCTGCTTCAGACGACTTTCCATCTCTCTCTATATCTATATCTATATCTAGCTCTATCTCTATGTCTCTCTCTCTCTCTCTCTCTGGCTGCTTGTATTGTGAATTTGAAAAGTGGAGTGGGTTTTATATGGCTTTGGACATTCTAAGTTATTTATTCTACCTTATTATCAAAGCATAATACAAACATTCGATGTATAATCTCTAATGATTTAATCTCGTCTAGAGAGAGATTATATTATAATCTCATTTAGAGAGAGAGGGGTGCGGGGTTCTGAGATGATGAAGGAGTCCTGCAAGTAGGTGGACCTATCATTTTCCATGGAGTGGAAAAAAAGTATTTTCAGGCTCTGCGTCTCCATTAGATGGGCCCTAATGGAAAGTGATTTCATGACATCCTGCTCCTTCTATTCTCCCCTTCCTTTTGTGCAACAATATTAAAGAGAAACAAGTTTCCAATATTGAATGCTACGTACCAGTTTTCCATTTATGTTTGAGTTAATTACGTACGGACTCTTATGTAACTAGAGAAAATGCCCTGTGCTCTCTTTATATGAATATTACATTCAAGGCGATCATTTTTTATTTTATTTTTTTACAAAATTATTTTTCGATCAGAGGATGCCAGTCTCGGATCTTTTATTTTTATTTTAAAACTTACGTTACGGTCTAAGGATAAAATTCTCGAATTACTTTTTTCTTTTTCAAAATTTAAGTTGTGGTCCAAGGTTGAAATTCTCCGATCAATACTTAAATTTAGAAAAAAAAAAAAACCGCAATTCAAGTTTTGAAAAAAAAAACGGTACGAAAATGCCATCCTCGGATCGTAATTTAAGTTTTGGAAAAAAAAAAAACTTAAAAGTGGTCTAAAGATGGCATCCCTGAACCGCTTTTTTTATTCCAAAACTTGCAAGCAATCAAGGATGGTATCCTCGGAACACATTTTTTTTTCAAAACTTAAATTGCGGTCAAGAATTTCAACCTCGGACAGAAACATAAGTTTTGAAAAAAAAAAAAACAAAAACAAGAGCGGTCCGAAGATGAAATCATCGAACCCAGGAATAATTGTATAATAGAAAATCGTGTTAACCGACCTTGATTATAATTTTCAAGTATAAAAAGAGTTATTTAAGATTCGTGAGTTTGTAAATAACTCTACATGTTTAAAAGAGAGAATTCCATCCCCATCTAATTAAAAGATAGGTAATTTTGCTAAGCAAGGAGATATTGCTTTCTTTCTCTCTTCCTGTGTTAAGGATGGAAAATTGTTGAGTGATTTATCTATGGACCCTAGAATACCAAATGTTTCGTTTACAAGTAGAAATTACAAAGAAAGTCGGTCCACTTGCTTTATTTTATTTTTTTCAAAATTATATTTTTATTTTTTAGGTTTTTCGTTAGTAGGAGAGTGCTCTGAGTTTTGGGATAGTGCCCTAATAACCAAAAAAAAAAAATTAAATTCAGTCCAAGTATGCCTTTAGACCTAAGGGTAATTTTGAAAACTTTAAAAACTAGGTTGACCGACCTTCTAGGTGATTTCTATCTATAAATAGAGTATTTCGTATTCTAGGATAAATTTTAGAGTCCGTAAAAAAATCACTAAAAAATGTTTAGCGACAATTGTCTCCCATTAAACTAAACTCATATATTAATGATACGTGTGGTTTCTATAAAGTTGCAACCTTAAACAATCCAATTAAGGCGTACCTCGAATTTTTATCATAATATGTAATTTTGACGTAGAAACTTCTTAGGATTATCTTAAAATCTATTTTCATCTCTAATTATAAAAATTTAAACTCTAAAATGGATAAATTCAAGTAGATCTAAAAAAAAAAATGAAAATCTTGAAAATTGACGGTCTAGATAATGTGTTGCAAGATGCACTATTTTTGAGATTCAAAATTTGTTTTTATTTTTATTTTTTTTATATTCATACATCTCGATGATCAATTGGAGGGTTTTTCAACATTAAAAAACATTTTTCGATAGATTATTGAGGTGCATCTTTAATTCTAAATTTTAAGGTTGAAACTGCATATAAACTTTTTTCTTATCTAAAATTCTATTTTCATATCTAATTATAAAATTATAAACTCCAAAAAAGATTAAAATCAAGTAGATCTATAAACATATGAAAATCTTGAAAATGGACGGTCAAGATAATGTGTCGCAAGATGCACTATTTATGAGACTCAAAATCTTTATATATATATATATATATATTTTGATGTCGAATTGATCAATTATAGTTTTTCTCAACATTAAAAAAACTTTACTTAAGGATTTTTTACAACCTTATATAAACTTTTTTCATTAATGATACCTCACTCTCTAACAAATTAAGGAGTCAATCAAAAGAAGATAGAGATGATGGAATATGTTGAGATGTGTGTTCCGCTTCAAAAAGACATTCTTCCATACCATATACATGTTCTCTTTTCAATCGACCATTAATTTAGAGAGAAAGAGTGCGTGTAAGGACAAGATGTTCTTTGTCTACTACCCATTAGTTTGAAAATTCAAAATCACCCACTACGATTGACTCTTTAAATTATAAAGAAAACCAAAGAAAAGGGGGGCAAATTGAGCAGCATTTGGTTTTCTTTGAAAATTCATTTTTGCCCCATATTATGAATTTGATATTCCAAAACTTGACGTAGATCGAGCAGATTTGTGAACACTAAAAAATGAATCGTCTATATCGTAGGATACAGTGTTTTTATTAGCTTAAAATCCCCTTTTTATTTTCTCATCCACAATTATTGTGGTCAAGATAAAGAAATTTAAGGATGTTACAAGTATGGGATTTTTCCAAGTAAATTGAGTATATTTTTAATAGAAATGACAATTTGGCAACCCAAGTACATGAAATTGTGAGGTCCATCTTTTAGAATGATGAACACACTAGCTATTCCATTTAGTGAGAGAGAGAGACAGTGTGTTAACACTTTTAGAGAGAGAGAGAGTGTGTTAACAGTTTTAGGGAGAGAGAGAAACTGTGTGTGTTAACAGTTTTAGAGAGAGAGAGACTGTGTGTTAACAGTTTTAGAGAGAGGAGGGGGGGGATCAATTTTTGTATGATGCATGAACCCTTCCCCCCCTCCCCGAGGTTCTTGAAATGCTCCTCTCACCAACTTGTGTCTCCTATACACTAATAATATTTTTACATTACATTATACAAAGGAAATAACACAAGCCAACAAAAACCACAAAATCCCATGGTAGAGACGGATAGAAGAGACACATAAAATCAAGGAATACGACACGTTGAAAACTACAGTAGTAGGATAAATAAATGTGAGCTCTCTCTCTCTCTCTCTCTCTATACCATAAATGAGATGGCAAAACAGACTCTTCTCTCTCTAGCAGAAATGAGAGGGGAAAAGAGACTCTTCTTTCTCTCTCTAGCATAAATGAGATTGCAAAAATAGACTCTCTCTCTCTCTCTCTCTCTCTCTCTCCTTAGCAATAGCAAGTGATCTGAAAAGCAAAGGGAAATTGTCTGTCCACGGCGTATGCCACTTAAAAAGGAAACAAAGATTGTCTTTTACCCCAAACTCCTCGTTCAGGACACGAGGGTTGCCTCTCTCTATTTCGTGTTTTTGAATCTCTCTCTTATTTCTGTTTACTCTTTGACTTGGTTTTCTTGTAAGCATTATTTATGCAGAGAGAATCTAGAAGTGTCCAAAGACGCGAGACAGGCAGATGGAGGTGTAGAACCGAGGTAAAACACAGGGTAACAGACAGCAGGATGCAGCTTTTCTTTCACTTTGACAAATGCAAACAAACTTTAGCATGAATGTTTCAATCACCTCTCTCCTCTCTCCTCTCTCTTTTTGTTTTTTTCACCTCTCTTTCTCTCACAACAAAGTTCAACATGAATGTTTTTAGAACAATTGTTTTATGCATGCTGGCCGCATTTCTACAATATGTGGTCCAGGCATAGGTATAAATCATCCATCTTTGGTCCTCTTAAAAGCAAAAGTTCGAATGTTTTTTTACTATAATTATTATTTGAGTAATGATCCTATGAGACACTCTTATACCCATGTTAAAGATTGTACATTCACTATCATCATATTAAACATTATATATTTTCTAAAAATTAAAATCAAATTATATTTAAAAAATATATTTATTGCCATCCCTGCATTTTTAGAATATAAGGGCTGACTGCATACTAACCGCATCCATCTTTCTAACCACCAAGTCACCTCTCACAAAATAGATATCAAAAATTTATTAAACTTCGTGACATATTGCAAGCTCTCCAATTGGACATCTAGTGACTAGGATTTAATTATCACCTCGTTGTACTAAAGATAAAAGAAAATCCATCTAAAAAAATAGATTTTTACGAGTCAACTCATTTTTATATGGCCTCCTAAAAACCGTGTCTAAAGATAAATAGTGTCCCTTGATAAATGGCTTATTGAATGACTTAATCACTAATAACGGTACATCAAAAATTCGCACAAAAGATAATATGGGCACATTAGACAATACCGCAATTGTATAATGCCATTTTAAAAATAATATCCTGGAATTTTATTAATACAAATATCCTTGTTCTTCAGAAAATTTTTCAAATAATTCTTTACAAAGATTACAAAAAGTACCTAATGTCTTTTACTAATAATTACACATGTTCCCAAGCTTGAGCGGTAACACGGAGTTCTTTCTATCTCTCTCTATATGGATAGAGAGATGATGCGGTCTCCCTTGATAACATATTTTAAAAATAGATTTTGACCTTAATTTTTAAATAATAAACCCTAACATAGAGATTATTCATATGTAAACAATATAATTTTAAAAATTATAAATTATAATTTTTGAGGGAAATATTCAAACCTTTATTTGAAGGACCATCATTTATATCCATCTTTGGATGGATGGTTTATGTCTCAAGGGACACAATGCAGAGATGGTCCTCCCAATGCAGAGATGGTCCTCCCAACATGTGTGTATAGGTATGTGTATATATATGGAAAATATTGAGATTAGCCCTCTAATTCATATGAACATATGAGTCCAATGGTTCAAATTGAATATAGGCCAATCTGACAGTCACGACCTTATTTTATATTTGAATTTGAATTTAATTTTTTTTACGAATCCAAATATCTTGAAAGTTTAGGCATACGTTCTTCTCGTCAGTACGCACCCAATAAAAATATTTTAAAAATAATTCGTAAAAATTGAATTGGCTAAAATACCCCCAAAACTTTTCAAGGGTATATTGATCAATTTATTTATTGTAATTTTTTTTATATATTTTTATTAGGTGCATTGATGAGAATAATAGACGCTTAAAATTTCACATGATTTGGATTTGTAGAAAAGAAAAAAAAAATCAAATACAAAATGAAGTCGTATTTGTCAAATCGGCCCAAATTCCTATATGTAACTGTAGGCTAGTGGGCCTACGCCAGCATTTCCCTAGAAGATCATTAAATTGGTCATCTCAATCTCGAGATATCTGGATAGAGAAAAAAGAAAATTCAAGTCATGAAAATAATGCATTTCGTAATAAATTATTTGGACCGTCTATTTTTTAAAAAAAATTAATTTTTTATAGATTTACTCAAACTGCATCATTTTTTTAGCTTTAAATTTCTTAATTAGAGATAACAAGAGATTTTCACGCCATCACAAAGCTTTTCGGCAATGAAACTGCATCTTTCTAATTTGAAGTGCAATCTTGTTTCAAGAGTATAAGGTGGAGACTTTTATCAACCTATAAGAGTGTGTGTACACGTCCGGGTCTAGGTTTGGGCCCCAGCTTACCGGGTTGGCAACTTGCCCGTTTGTAAGCCCACGGGTAAGGGATGGGAAATTGATCGGGATGACCCGTGGACTCGAGGGGTCAACCCAACCAAAGTCAGTTTTAGGCCCAGGTAATGGACCTACATGGTCGGGTAGAGCCAAAATGGGTATGGGTTGGGTTCGACCTGACATGACCGACATGATACATAATATTGTAAAATAGATATAATTGAGAATAAATATATACTATAAAATATATAAAATAATTGCTGATGTTTTTTATCCATAGACTTGGACTCTATCCGACCAGTGGATCTAGTATAGATCCAACTTAGACCTATTAGGCCAGGGTCAACCCGTACCCAGCCCGGCCCATTCCGAGCCCCGCCTCGTTCTTAATCCATGGTCCTAGAGCTAAAATAAATATTTAAATTTAAATGTATGTTAAAGGGGTTGCTTTCTTTTGACAAGAAAGGGGTTACTTTCTTTCGAAGAAATGGATCTTAGGAGGATCCGTTTTTCTAAGAGAAGATTTAGGAATTGTGCTGGTAAAGCATGCTTCCGCGGGAGCATGTTTTACGACTTTTAAACAAAATAGTTATTGAAAAGTTTTTTTTTTTTAATTCTAAATTTTGGAATCGATCTAAATATCAGTAAATGATTATTTTTAAGTAAAAAAAAAATGGATTTTGAGTTCTTGACTATCCAGAACTTCTTTTAAAAAAATTTAGACAATTCCTGTGCAATCTTAGGATGTCATTTTTTTTTTTGGTATATTTTTATTTTTTCTTTGAGGTTATTCGCTGCGTTATTCCCCAAAATTAGTAATCTAAAAAAATGTTACAAGGATGAATTTTGTCTAAGGGAGTAGATGAACAGCGTACTTCCGCCGGAGTAAGGGATCATTTGGATCTGGAATCTGAGGTATTGCTCATTCACGAGCACGTGAAGTGAGAGAAGTGGTAGCTGTGGGACCTTCTTATAAATGTGCTTCGTAGTGATGTACGGTTGATATTCACTCAACTATTTATTTCAGGAACATCGCAGTCGTCCATGCTTAAATTTATATGCAGCGACAACATTCTATGCATCATATTGTATTAATATTTGCATGTATAATTTATTGTGAGTTATGGGGAATAGGGTTTTTCATCTGTAAAGACCCTTGGGACATGGGGCCTTCTCAGTTTAATTTCATTTGTATAATTAAATATAAAAGCGATGTAACCTGCACGAAAAGAAGATCCTTGAAATATTCTCCCTGTGCCTTTTGTCCTTTCAATGAATAAACAACAAAAAAATAGTTTGGCCTTTTATCTCTTATGTTTAATAATGCAGCCACCCAATTTCATTTTAATCGTCAAGATTAATCGTGATCATTTTGTATCAAAGATAAATAATATTATTTTATAATTTTTTATTTAAAAATATGGATGAAGTGTCTGAATTTTTCCTTAAATTAGTATTGCTGTAAATATTTTTACAAACAAAATTATTTTTAAGGCCTCAAATTTTAGGCCTCAGCTGTTAATATTTGCTCGGATTTTTATTGTTGTTATTATTTGCTTGCCTCAGCTAGGTTCGAGGTGAAAAATATTCTTAAGGCCTCAAATTTTTGGGATGTGACTTACTCAATACAAATGACTAATTGGAAAAAAGATTTGGGGATATGACTTAATCTAAATGATTAACCTGGGAAAATTTTGAATACTTATATTGGATGTGTCGAAAAAAATCACGCCCTAGGATTACATGTAAGCCGTTTTGGGATAGTTCTCAAAATCTTATTATTATTATTATTATTCTTTCAAATATTCATCCTATAATTTTAAAGTGAATTCCAAAATCTGAAAAAAGAAAAAGAAAAATAAAAATCCATTTGAAAATGGATTCTCTCTCCTTCCCAAGCAATTTACATATTTGGACAATACAAGGGACAAAGCATATGGTTTGTGGTGAGGTGATAATATAAGTTCGTACTTGGAATGAATGAATAGATAGAGACGTTGGATAATTTAAGAAAGAAAATGTTATTTTTAAATGGGTGCCATAATTCAAACCTCAAATTTGCCATTGCCGCCCTTAGTTTTTGATGGCTGGCTACTTAGCATAGATTCAAAAACTTTCAAAAAAAAAAAAAATTGCATAAAAATAACCACAAAAAGAAGCGTAATATCAGATATGGGCCCGGGAGATATCAAAAAAAGATGGAAGATCTCATTTGAATGGATGCGGTGGGCGGGACGATGGATTTGTTTTGGCCTTTATTTTGAATTTAAATCCAACGGCTAAGCTGTCGGAACACACCCCAATCCAACCTCCACCCGCCGTCCAATACACATACCCCTCTCATTCATCCTCCCACTACTCTTACTCTACTCTGGTTTTCAGTGTTCCTTCTTCTGGCTAAGAAACAAGTTGTGGTTTTTTGGATTCAGATTCCCGTCCTCTGCTGAAACAAGTTGCTGGGATTTCCATCCATTTCTGTCTCTGGTGAAGAAAGTTGCTGGGACTCTCTCTCTCTCTCTCTCTCTCTCTCTCTCGTC
>NW_006497108.1:183367-211863 GCF_000471905.2 Amborella trichopoda
TGTTTACCATAGTTTGATGAGTTTGGCTACTCAGTAAATGATCATCATAATCCTAAAAATAATCATGATTGAAAGATATCAATATTTTAAAAAAGGAGATCTATTAACAGAAATGCATTAACAGTTTCACTTTAAAAAATGCATAATTAAGTATAATCCGAATAATTGAAATGCATATAGCATTTTAACGGCAGTGCATAATTCAAAAGATTTCCCAAATTACCCTACTGGCGTCTCAAGTAGGTCACCTATATACCCCATCAGCGTCCTAATGGGTCCACTTAATCCCTATCGACGTCACAGATAGGTCCACTTAATCCCTGCAGGTCCACTTATACCTCACCGGCGTACCGGATGAGTCTACTTAATCCCTACCGACGTCCCAGATAGGTCCACTTATACCTCACCGGCGAACCGGATGAGTCCACTTGCATACTTAAAGTATTGCTAAATCTCTTAAAACATTCGAAAGCAGCAATATCATGTATTCAACATATCACTGAAATTATTACTATGAATTTCATTGAAACCATTAATAACAGTCACTTTCAATAACATTTCAAAATAATTTGGGCTCAAATTCAGAAAGGTAGCAGTTCGTAAAGACTTTCTAGTATAATTGCCAATTTAATATGTATAGGAAAATTCTTATAGAAATTCAAGAATACGGAATCATCACAATTGATGGGATGTCAATTCGCAAATAAATATTTCACAGACAATGCTATAATCAATTGCAAAAATATCCGTTTTCAAATAATAAGGCAGTCATTTGCACATGACACTGACAATGTCTAAATATTCAAAAACAGTAGAAAGAAATCTCACAGTTTTACTAACAGCAGAAATATCACATTTATTTCTAATAATTTTACAGTATCTAAAATTTTCTAACAATAGACAAGAAAAATAAATAAATTTATTTCTAAAAATTTACAGCATTTAAAATTTCTAACATAAATAAAATATCACAATTTTTATTAAAAATATTATTTTTCAAATTAATGAGGTCGCTTGCGCATAAAATTTGTCGCGCCTAAAATTCATCATAATAAGCAGAAGTAATTATTTTATTTCATTTTAAAAAAAAACTGATTATTTTTCAAGATAATGAAGTCACTTACCTAAAATATTTGAGAGGAAGCTTCCGATAAAATTTCGGCTAGAGAGAAAAAGAGCTCACTGCGTTTCGACTAGAGAGAGAGATCTCAAAATTTTCTAGGGTGGGAGTCCTCACTTCTCCTATTTAAATTCTTACGACACCTTATTATATTCTTTTATTAAGTTACACCTCACACATGAGGTATAACGGTTATATTACATCTTAAACGCTTAAAGCCCACGTCTACTAAAGGACGTAGCAAGAGCAAAAGCTTAAATCAGGTAAAAGCTTTTGAAAGGAGTGATAGTTCCTAAAAGCTTTTAAAAGTTTCTTTTCTTCTTTTTTTTTTTTTTTTTTTAAAAAAAATTAATTTGGATTATTACAGCGCACCTCAAAAATTTCACTAGAAGAGGTTGTTTTGATGCCCAAATAGGCCTCAAATTAATCATCTTGACTTGAGTTTTCATAGATCTGCTCGATCTACACTATTTTTTAAGTTTTAAATTTTATAATTTAAAATAAACATATATTTTAAGGTTATCACAAAGATTTCCAGTATTAAAACTACATTTCTCGACACTATTGGAAGGTGTATTCTACTTTGATTGTTTAGAGCCTCAGCTCCATACAAAATGCACCTTTTACTAAATGTACTCAATATTTTATAACACTAATTACCCCTTATTTTGTAGTACAAATTTTTTAAAACAAAATATTTTTCCTTGTAAAAAGGGATAAAATAGATAATTCTATAAGTATTTAGTGGCATTTAATACACATATGGTTGATATCACACTCTATGTGGACTACATCATTCTCCACTATAATTAATAAATATTGTTCTTTCTAACATGGATTTTTATTTTCTTATTGAATAATTACCTAAAATATCCCTAGACAAAAAATTACTACATAATAGAGTAAGGGTATCAAATATCCAAAAATATCAAATATACTAAGTAAAGGAAATAATTTATATAGACCCGAGGCTCTAAACAATCAAATTAAAGCTCACCTCAAAAATTTCACTCGAAGAGGCTGTTTTGATGCCCAAATATTCTCAAATTGATCATCTCGACATCAAGATGCATGGACATGAGGAAAAAAATGGATTCGAAGCTTTGAAAATAGTGCTTCTTATAACATATTTGTGGATCGTCAATTTTCAAGATTTTCAAGTTTTCATAGATATAATCTATCTACACTATTTTTGAAGATTTAAATTTTATACTTAAAGATGAAAATATATTTTAAGGCTATTACCAAGATTTCCAGTATTGAAACCATATTGATCAACACTATTTGAAGGTACGTTTTACTTTGATTGTTTAGAACCTCGGCTCTATACGAACCGTACCCTCAAGTAAATCCTCACGTGTATAAGTACCCTAACATAACACATCCTCAAAAGTCTACAAATACATCAATCCTTACGCCCAATAATATCATTAGCTGCACATTGAGTTGAAAAAATACAGAAAATAAGCCTAATAAATTTCGAAACATTGGAAGAGAAAGGGCCTCTTAAGTTAGAAATATTGAGAGAGAATGAGAAGAAAAGGAGATTCAAAAGTGCATGTCTCCAACCGAATGCAATCCATAGGTGCCCTCATTTATTTTCGCTCTTCAAAAGTCTACAAATACATTAATCCTTAGTCCCAATAGAACCACTAGCTGCACATTGGCTCTAAAGACTACAGAAAAGACACCTTCTCAAATTAGAAAACAAGCTCTAAAGACTACAGAAAAGACACCTTCTCAAATTAGAAAACAAGAGTGAGAGGGAGAGGGGTTGGGGTTGCGGTGGTAGCAACCTACACCGTAGTCACTATATTGTGGTTTTCGTTCCACCACTACTCCTAAACTATTTGGAAAAAATAGATGAAAGCCTGTCTATCCCACTGAATTATCAAAACAACAAAGAAAAAAAAAACAAAGAGATAGAAATCAGCCAAGGTGATTCAGAAATGGAAATGATAGAACCATAAATAACAAAGACATGACAAACAAAAATAAAGAGGAAGGAAACAGAGGCTAATAGAAAAGATTCCATTGTAGAATCAGGTGATTCGTACAATAATGTAAAGGATCAAAAGGTTGGTAAAAGGGTGTAAGTGGGAGCATTATTTTGTGGGTTTTTTTTCTTTTTTTGGTGGGGTGTCAAATGATTTTTTTTTTTTTTTGTTTCAAATGAAAGAAAATAATCTTATGGTAATAATCTCAAACCTCAGCGAAAGTTACACAAGCATACATCTTGAGAAAGATGTTGATCAACAGAGAGAATATTGTTAAGGAGTAAACAAACCTTAAAAAATAATTAAATACTTTAGACAGTAAAAATATCCCAATTAACTTATTTTTAAATTTTCTGCCTCCTAAACTTATGTCTTCCAAATGCTCAAGCAGCACTTGTTTCGAGCTTTATTTGGAGGATTTTAGTATTGGAAAAGTATATAATGAATATCATTTATTTTTTATACAAAGAAACATAATCATAATTGATCGTTAGATTTGAATCGAGTGGCTGGGGATATGTCACTGTTCGGACACAAAGTCCAAACCATGATTAGCACATCCAGAGTACTCCACTTATTCAATTGGGCTTCTTGGGTAAGCCAAATTACAAAAATATCCCATGTCCTTGAATATATGCAATTTGAATATTTTTATAATGCTTTTTGAGGAGGTGTACACTCTAATGTTAATTGGGATGATTTTAAAAGACAAAACGGAACCAAAAAGCTAAATTGACAGATTAGACTTCAAATTCTGAGGGACACATGCTCCATGGAATCATTTGCTGAGCGCATTTGTGTGTGTGAATGAAAAAGAGGGCCAAGACAATCGTTTCAAGGAACTGGATGACATTTCATCCTCACAAATCACTGAAGATGCCCAAGGAAACGTTGGGCTAGAGGTGGTAATGGACCAAACGTTGGGCCAGGTATGGGTCTAAAATTTGGACATGGCAGGTTGGATCCAAGTTCAAAACTTGGGCCAGGTATGGGTCTAAAATTTGGACATGGCAGGTTGGATCCAAGTTTAAAACTTGGACCAGAATACTATTTGAGTTTGGATCCAAGTTCATATGGACCCGATCCGAATAGTGTTATAATTTAAATAATAGTTAATGGAAAAGTCTTAAGAACGCCTATATGCGAATTGCTACAGTGTTTCACCATCATCACGAGCATGCTATATCCGTGACGGTTTTGCTTAAAAAACACCACGGACCTACATGAACCGTGGCGATCTCTGTACATTTTTCATGTCAATTTTGCATGAAAAAAGAATCTCGTCACGGACATGTTATATCCATGACAAACCGCCACAAACATGCTATGTCCATAACGGTCTTTAATCCATGCCATCCAAAAAAATCGGACGGTGCCGAGCCTATTGGTGAAAATACTGTTTATTTTTGCCCATACGCGTTTTGAGTCTCTCCTATAGTTAATATATAATATTTGAATAAATATAATTATATTTTTTGATAGCTAATATAACTATATATTTTTAATCATAGTATTCAACTAATACATGTATATTCAACATAACATTAAAATATATTTAAGTTTATTATTTTATTTTATTAGGTCAAGTCGAGTAGGGTCATGTCCGGACCAGTTGCCACCCCTACAGTGGGCACGCTACAATGGAGCACACTTTATGGGAGGGAAGTAAAAAAAAAGCACACAAAAGCCTAACCATCAGAGATGGCTTCAATCATTAAGGACTTCAACAATATTATGTAGATTGGAACCTGGAATGCAGCATCTCAATGACAACATGGTTACCAATCCAACAAATAATCCCAAACTTAAATATTGTAGCAACTTTAACGTCAGCAATTCTGCCCATATAAACATGGGCTAAGCCATGTATTAGCCCAAAAAACTGAAGCATCCGAGTGTACTCCGCTGA
Source organism: Amborella trichopoda (assembly GCF_000471905.2). The sequence goes on from NW_006497108.1 coordinate 188,394, forward strand.
GTACTCTACGGGGCGAAAACCTTTTAAAATTAAAAGAAAAATAAAATATTTAAAATAAAATAGAGTGAAGGTCAAATAGAGTAAATAAAATAAATAGAGTAAAGGTCAAATAGAACAAAAAATAACCTAAAAAATCCAAATAAGCTTACAAAGTATATGAAACATGGGTTTTAAGAAAATGATTTATAATTGGGGACATTTAAAAAGAAAAAGAAAATATAAAAATAGGGCACATGGCAAAAAAAAGAACTTGCCAATAACATCCAAATTATAAATAAGAATTTTATAGATCAATCCCATATTTTTATATATTTTTTTAGGATATTTTCTTTTTGTAATATACCCCGAGTTGTACCGAGTAACTCGGTTTGCCAAGGGGGCAGGTCCGAATAACTCGGTAATGGACTTGGCCAAGTCCCAAAATGCTGCATTCAATTATGAGTTCAAGTACCAACCAAATACCCCATTTAGGGTGAAAATGGCAGGACTGGAACTGCAAATGGGCCGTGCTCAAGCCCGTCTATGATTGGCTTTGCCTCGACCCAACTTCTACAGCAAGGCCCAAAACATTAAAACTCGGGCTAGGAGCCAGCCTGCCCCTTGGGCCTCATATAGATGCCTGAGCCCAGCTCGTAGGCCACCAGGCTGCCCAGTCTGATTGGCAGCCCTACACTGCTAATAAGATGGCTGTAGTCTGGCTAGGCTTGGTCCATGCGTGAGCCGAGCTTCTGTAGACAGTCCAGGCGTGAATGACTTAAGCTAGGTCTAAGTCTGAGCTCGATCCACAGGCTTCAATGCCTAAGCTCGCGTACAGGCCAGCCCAGCCCAGCCCAGCCCAGCCCAGCCCTCTTGCAAGGTGAGGAACTAAACTTCCCATGGACATTAAACTCTGATAAGGCTGCATAAGAAACAACAGATACTGTTCCCCAATTGGAAAGATTCAATAAGTACAAGGTTCATTTCTTCGCAAGGCAACAACAAATGCAGTTTAAGATCAACAGAGTGACCAAGACATTCTTTAATTAATTAAATAAGAAATCAGGAACAAAATTTGATTTCCATAAGAGAATAGGAAGATGTGTTAGGTCCCCAATATTTACAAGCATCAAAGATGGAGCCTATACTAGCGACTCCAAATCAATGGAAGAAAAAAAAATATACCATAAGAAATGCCCAAGTTGTGCTGAACAGCCCCTACAGATCAGTTCTAAGTTGATCAAACAACTACTATCTTGACCTCAAGCTGCTCCCACCAGCCAGATTGGTTATAGCTTTCTTAGAACACATTATTCAGATATATGTGGATAGAATAAAAATTGAGTAAAAAAGGTGTACCTCAAGCTGAATAGAAATATCTACATGCTGTAAGCAGTTTAACTTGCAAAGTTTGAGCACTGCAAACTCAACATTATCAAATTTTCCTTCCCTTGTTTATTTTGAAGAATTGATAGAGCAACCTGTGAACTTCCCCAAAGTTTGCCGTGGTGGAAACCAGACGATCTTTTATCCACAATGGGAGCTTACTAGATGGGTCAGCAAAACTTCTTTTGGAGGGAAGAGATGAATAACGTGAATCAACCAGTAAGATTGCAGCATAATCGTTAACGTGCCGGATCACTCTGCCTGCAAAGAAGAATTTTAGGAAAGATGCAACACAGATAGGCAATCAATGAAGAAAAAGTGCTATTAATAGGAGATTAAATGATGTAGCATTTCTTTTCTTCCAAAAACCCATAAATTAGAAAAACTAAAGGAAAAAGTTCCAATGAATAGGTGATAAGATGATGCAGGATTTCTTTTCTCAAGAGTCGCATACCAATAGATTGATTTACTGCCTTCATACACAAGTTTTCATAGTACTCTCTTCCTCTATTTTTGCAACACTTCAAAATTTGAAATCCAGCTTCACTAGGTGTTTCACAGTAGATATGGTTGCCAACGCATTGTGATTTGGGTTTTCCCAATCCTTCAATATGCTTGATTCTTTCAATCAGCTCAATATTGGAAGGGCTCGGATATGGAAGTCCTACCATAACCACACAGCGACCCATTCCATCACTGAAGTTTATTCCTTCTGATACCTTTCCTCCAACCACTGCTAAAAGCAGGGCACCATGGCTTTGTGCTGAATTGTCAATGGATACAAGTATGGCTTCTTGGTATTCCTTAAGAACAGACTCAACTTCTACACTATTTCTAGGCTCTCTGAAGACACGCTTTCTCTTCTGAATTCTTGCCATGATGCCAGAAGCCTTCCAAGATTCATGAACTTGCTTTTCATACTCGAATGATGAAAAGAACACCACGATACCTTCTGGCACCACAGTTACTAAATTGCAGATTAGGTATCCAAGCTCCTCCATCTGTAGCATTACCAAAATTTTCAACTTAGTCTGCCACAACTTTGCAACCTAACAAGACATTAAAAGCCTGTACTCAGGCTCGGACTCGGTAGTGTCCAAACCTGAGCTGGCAGTGAGACTCAACCAAGCATCTGGGAAATATATAAAGAAATCTGTGACCTAGTGAGACTTGCTTGTGTCTAAGGGTTATTTATGCCGGGTCTGAGTGACTCAGTCAACTCTGAGCCTGAGTCACCAATTTTCCTTTTAGCAAGAACAGTTTGAGGACTGGAGATTTTTAGGGAATTCCTTGCAACTAACCCATGATTCGTTATTTAAAAAAAAAAAAATTAAGAGAGAGAGAGGGAGGGAGAGATTTTTGGATGAACAAAACTGCTCGCAACTTTTGAACAAACAATTGTGTATATAGTCCAGGGACGTGTCCCAAGAGAAAATAAAATTGAAGTTCGTGCATGTTTCTTTCCCCGAAAACTCAGTGATCAAGGAGGAATGAAAAACCAAACTACATGAGAAAGTTTGGAGGGGAGCTTCCTGGTAGGCACAATTCAAAGGTGACAGCATTATAAAAGAAGATCCTTATTACGCACATTATTCCAGTAAGATCAATGAGACCATGGACCTGTATGACGCTAACTTTCATGGTTTCGTTGTGTATGCAAAATGCAATTATAGAACACAAAGAACCTCCTCATATTTAACTCTAATATGAGATCATATCATCACACTTGCCATGACACCAGTATAATCATAAGGGAGATATGTTAAGCTTACCGTGCCTGGAGAGCTTCGATAGTGGTAGCTAAAATCAAATTTCTTTCCTGTGGGCCCGCATGAAACTGCAATGGGCAAAATACTCTCTGGAGGAACAATATGGTTGCACGAAAATAAGTGCAACCGCTCCATAGGCAAGCACGGGAACAAGCGATCCACTGTCTCCTCTGTAGGCTGCAGTGTTCCTCCAGCTAGTACAACAGCATGTGCTTGATCTACAATCTGCAAGTGTTCCAGCAAATCAATTAATTTTCAGAAGATGCATATAAATGCATATATGCATATAAACTTATTTGTACAAGATGCACATATATGTGTTCTGGAATATGAAAAAGATCGAGCATAGGCCGTGAGCACCTCAGAGAAAATCTTCTCTCCAGCAAGCATAACAAATTTCAGGGATCCCTCTTTCTTTGAGACAATGATTCTTCCATCGGTATCATCATTTGTCAGTGCAAACATGAAGTCCACAAATGCTTGAAATGCAGATACTATGCTCCCTTCAACACCAACACTCCTATCGTCAATGGCGGATGATTGTGGAGACCCATTTGCCAAAATATTAAGTTTAGCTCCATAGCCACTGACCTGAGAAAATAAGCATATTAAGCCTGTAGCTTAAAAAAAATAAATCATTAAACCTTGTAACTGAACAAGTTATTCACCGCACTAATTTCCATACCTTGTGAGTGATGTTGCTCTCCTTAACGTACTCCTTTAACTTGATTAAGTTCACGTTGTCAATTTCAAGAGAAAATAGAAAATCATTTACAGTCACTGAAGAGTTGCACATCTCTGGCTCTTCAGTTTGTTGAGCATCAATTACTTTGCAGTGTTCAACAGAGTTAACTTCTTCTTTGCATATCAGCAACTGGAGTAGAGCCTTTGCAACAACCATTAGAATCTGGATGTATCGCCTATTTCCAGTTCCCAAGCGATTTCGGAACCTTTCAAAGTACATTGTCAGGTGGTACTCTACCTGTTCAAGCTGGACAGATGCAAGTTCAGCGGCTAGTTAGGTCCCAAAAGTAAACCTAATTTCGCCAAATCTCCAGGAAGAAATATTCGAAGAGATGGGGGTCTACATTCTGACCTGAAATTTGGTAACTTTTGAGTTGTACATATTAATGAGAGCATCTGCCAGATTGTGAGCTTCATCTATAATGACAACACTGTTTTTCAAAGTTAAACCAAGCGATTCACGAGCAGACTTCAAGAGAAGAGATTGGTAAGGAAGGACCACTAAATCAGCGGTTCGAACCATGCTCCGAGAGCCATAGTATGGGCATGTTCCAATTTTCTGACCAAGCCTCAGTAGATCTTCAATGTCCATTGCATCACTTTGAGAGATTTCGTTTCTCAATTGCCTCTGAAATTTTTTATGCTTCATCATTGGGCATCCAGAAGACAGTTTGCTCCTCTGGATTTTAACTCCATTGTTGCTGATCTGCAAATGAGATTGAAAGTGTCTCTACTGTTAGGATACAAAATATGCTCCTGATACTATAATATGTAACAGAGATGATCTAAGAAGTATTGAGTGTCATCAAATTCGAATAGGATGAACAAGAAAAATGATAGCATAACATTTTTTAATGATACAAACAAATAGACTATGTTTGAATGCAATACGACCTTTAAAAAAAACAAAATTCACAGAAATACAAAGTTAATGAGATCATGTTCAACAACTGCATTGAAAGCACAATTGGGTCTTTTGTCAAGAGCTCTTTAAGTATATGGTGTTTCTAAATCCAATAGTCTGTAACAGCATTGACAGGAAACCAATGATAAAAAGGATAAAGAACAACTTAATTTCAAGAACAGAAGGACAACCTTGCTTCTGGATTCCTTTGTGGTCTTTCTCCTCTGAAGTTCCATGCATCGCTCGTTAATCCTACCCAAACTTCCCAGCTTCGAAACCTCTTATCGAAAGCAAAAGAAGACAATAAGTTCAATCATTGAAATGAACTGCGTTATATCTGAAGCTATGAAGCACAATGAGCAAAACTAGATCAGAAACTCCTTGTACAAAGGAATAACGGAAAAAACAAGCATGGATATCTACAGAGGATAATCATCAAAGCTTTATTATATATAAAGAGATCTGTATATGCTAACAACTTTTTTAGCAAACACAAAGGCAGGAATCCAAACAAACACGAATCCAGAAGTATAACACCAATATGGAGTTCACAAATAGCGCTCAATCCAGTAGCTTTGCTAACTGAATCAGATAACATGAACATATGGAAATCAAAAAAACAACGGTTGATAAATAATTGTTAGATGAAAATTAATAAACAGTGAATAGTTATGGGAAATATAATAACTACAAACAAATATAATGGCTATGGATAATACCTGCATTTGTGCACAGTGATTTCCTTGAACCCAAACAGATCACTCTTAAAGTAGAAGCGAATACAGTTCTCTGCATCTCTTTGACAAACTGAGAAAGCTGTGAGTGTGTCCTGCTAGAAAAATAAACTTTGAAAACTCCATCTCCCTCCGTTTCTTCTTCTTCGTCATCATCTACTTCTTCATCACTGCTTGATCCAGCAGCCTTCCTTTTCGTGTTCTTATCACCATTTTCATCTGTTTCACTCTTGTATTCATTGACCAAAAACTCCTCATCCTCATCCATTTCCCCAATTGTTGAATTGGAACCCATTTTAATAAGACCTCCCTTTCTCCCACATATGTTGTTATTGCTCTCTATGGGGTTTCTCTGAGTCCTTCTCTCTCTAGAATCCACTGATTTATAGCCAAATGTTGATGATTTCTTCTGAGGTGATTTCTCACCTTTGGGTACAACAAAATTCTTCATCCAATCGGGTTCGTCGTCAAAATTATGCGAGCCCTGATCAATTGCTGTATTGGGTTTCTTCTCTTTTGATCTTTGATCAACAACCCATTGCAGAGCACTGCATATTATACTCAACGTTTTGCCGGTCCCTGCAATTTTTTGGAGAGAGCGGTTAGAGAGAGAAAATATGAGTGGGTTTATTTGTAAGAGCCTTCGCAGAATGGAGAGAGAGAGAGGGAGAAAGAGAAAGAGAAAGAGATAAATTTACCAGTAGGGCTTTCAAGCATGGCGACTCCTCCACTGTCGAGGGCATTGTAGAGTGCCGTCATGAATTGAAGCTGGATTGAGTATGGCTTGAAGGGAAATGCTGGGAATTTGGGAGTCTCCTCCTGCATTTCCATGAAACTCTCTCTCTCTAGGGTGGAAGAGTATGAAATTAAAATTTTGTTATCGCCTCCTTCTCTCTCCCTAAAACAAAAAAAAAGGAAAAGATAGGGAAATTCAAGTTTTTGTTTTCGCTTCCCTCCCCTCAACGGAGAGGAAGACCTGGAAATTGAAGTTCAATTTTTAGGCCCCCCACCCTCTCTCTCTAAAAGAGGGAAGGCAGGGAAAATCGGAGTTTGGTTTTGAGCTCAATCTCTCTCTACAGAGGTGAAGGCATGGAAATTGAACGTTCGCTTCAGCCTCGCTCTCTCTCTCTCTCTCTCTAAGAAGGGAAAATACAAAGTTATGGCCCCCCACCCTCTCTCTGCACTTTCCCGCGCTAATTGTTTTCCCGCCTCCTTGCTCGACACAGTCCAGTCCACACGAGGGACACTTCAACACGAGCGCCATTTTCAGTGTGACGAGGAATGCCCCCCAAATCATGCACCATACGCGTGTGTCAAGACTCAAGAGATTTGGGTCGTTTGGATGCCCCAAACTATTTCCGTTACTCCCGAAATGGAGCCGTGCTCGGTGGCAAAATGTCCTAGAAAGGTAGGGGTGGCAATGGACCCGGACCCAACCCCCGTCCGGGTATGGGTGTAAAAATTGGATCCGGTGGGTTTGGTTCGGGTCTAAATATTGGAAGGTTGGGTTCATATAGATCCGACCCAAATAGTGTTAATATTTAAATAATATATAATATTTAAATAAATAAAGTCATATATTTTTAGTTATAATATTTTAATACGGATGCATCCATAGCCGTAGAGGTAAAGTGCGCCTTCAAACTTTATCATGGTATATAATTTTGATGTAAAATATTCTTAGGATTATCTCAAAATCTATTTTTATATCTAATTATAAAAGTTTAAATTTAAAAAATGGTTAAAATCAAGTAGATCTATAAACATATGAAAATATTGAAAATAGACGGTGTATATAATATATTGTAAAATGCACTATTTATGAGACTTAAAATCTTTTTATTTTTCATAGTCATACATCTCGATGTCGTGATGATCAATCAAAGGGTTTTTCAACATTAAAACTACATTTTTTGATGGATTTTTTAGGTGCATCCGTAGTTCTACATTACAACGTTGCATCCTTATATAAATTTTTTCCTTTAAATAATATTCCGTGTTCTTCAGATCGGCTCAAATTCAATCTGGACTGTTGGGCTTGTACTGTTTCATGAGTTAGTGGGCTCACCCAAACGTTTTCCATATATATATATATGGTGAAGTTTGTATATAGTCGAGGCTGTAAACCATCAAAATAGAGCGTGCCTTCAAATAGTATAAAAAATGTGATTTCCATACTGGAAATCTTTGTGATAGCCTTAAAACATATTTTCATATCTAATTTATAAAATTTAAAGCTTAAAAAATAATGTAGATCGAGCAAATATAAATACATGAAAATCTTGAAAATTGACGTTAAAAAAATGCATTACAAGATGCTCTATTTCCAAAATTTGAATCTCATTTTTTTTCATGTTCATACATCTTGATGTCGAGACTGTCAATTTGATGATATTTGAGCATCAAAAGCATCAAAACAATCTCAATTGAATTTTTTGATATTCGCTCTAATTTGACAGTTTAGAGTCTCGGCTCTATATAATATTTTTTCATATATTTAACATAACATAATATTATTGTTTTATTGGGTCGGGTCCAATCGGGTACCGGGGCCGACCTGACCCGATCCATTTCCATTGCCACCCTTGCAAAAAGGCAACACTCTATGATATATATGCTACAATTTTTCTGATAAAATAACGCACTATTCTTTAATTTTCAAACTTATTTTGCAGTAACCTCTCCAATATTTTGTATTTAGGGGACAATAATTGTCCCTCAAAACTAACAACATACCCCCCTTATCCCCTTCATTTCATTCCATCTTTGACATGAGATTTGATGTCAATGATCTTTATTATTAGTCTTGATGAGAGTATCCTGACATTATTTAGAATCAAAATTAGGGGCTTGAGCTACTATGCAGATTTTGCTCTCTCCCACTTTTTTTTTTAACTAACACAAGACACTTAATTGTGAAGAAAACATAAATTAGAACAATACTTGGACACCATGTTTTTCATTCTCTAAGCTGACTAATTTCCCTTATTTTTTTTTTGCACTGTATATGACTGATAATTATTTTTGGCATTTTCAAATTAATTAGAGATTTTTATTATAAAATTATTTATTTTGATATAAAGAGATCACAATTACTGCAAAATCAAATGGATGAAAGTAAATTGTAATATATACCCATTTTCAACTACTCGATTTCAAAATTTTATTTTCGACTTTGAACTTAAAGAATGTCACATGTTCAACCATTCTATTTCAAATCTAAAGTCAACTTTAAATGAAAAGTAAAAAGGTGCAGTTTGTATAATAACCCGGCTCTAAACAATAAAAGTAAAGTGCATCTTCAAATAGTATTGAGATATGTGGTTTTATTATTGAGAATCTTGATGATAGTCTAAAAATAGTTCTTCAATTTTTAATTATAACTTTAAAAACTTAAAAAATAGTGTAGATCGAGTAGATATATGAAAAATTGAAAATCTTAAAAATGGACAGTAAAAAAATACGTTACAATATGTATTATTTTCAAAACTTGAAATTTATTTTTTTCAAATGTGTATGCATCTTGATGTCGAGACGATCAATTTTAAGATATTTGATCATCAAAACAACCTCTTATAGTAAATTTTTTTATATGGGATGTAATTTTATTGTTTAAACTTTAGAGCCTTGGCTTTTGCTGATTGTGTACATTTTATTTTAAAAATTTAACCATTTTCTTCCTTGAATGGTAAAATATTGTATGCACCTGTAGGTCGGTGAACGTCAGTCCCCATGGTGGCGAAGATAAACGGTCCAGATTCAATTTATGATCACGCATCAACAAATAGGACCCGTTCCATTCGCACGTGACAGCATTCCCTAAAGCCCTAACCCTAACTGTACCCATCCTCATAACTGAGACGGCAACAAATAAAACCCGATCCCCCACGCTCTGAAAATCTTCTTAGCGGCGGAGGAGAAGAGAGAGAAAGAGGGTTGCAGGAGCAGGAGAAGAGAAATGGTAAGAAAGAAAACAAAACTCAATCGAATGCACTTTTCTTGCTCTTTTCACTCGTTAATCCTTGCAGTTTTGTAACGATATTTTTACTTTTGTTTTGATTTATGAGTGTTTTGAATTAGCTGATTGTGTTCTATGGATTTATTGAAGGGTTTACGCAATGGTAGATTTAGCTGAGTGATTTCCATGTATTAGGTTTTTGTTTTGTTTTGAAATCAAGGGCTTATTTTAGGTTTAGGGTTAGATATGCATTAAACTCCCTCTCTGTCTCTACTCTCTCAACCTCGAGCTCTTTATCTACAGCCAGATTAACAATGCATTTCTCATTCTCCCTGCTATTTTCTGCATTTTACGGTGTTTTTAACCTTTTTTCAGTCTCTCTCTCGATCTTTGTTGGGTGAAATGGTTAATTTATTTATGTGTTCTTTATGTATTTAAGGGGAAGGGAACGGGGAGCTTTGGCAAGAGGAGGAATAAGACCCACACACTGTGTGTGAGGTGTGGGCGCAGGAGCTTCCATCTCCAGAAGAGCAGGTGTTCCGCCTGTGCTTACCCAGCTGCCCGTATTCGCAAATGTAAATCTTTCTCTCTCTCTCTCTCTATCCCTAAGTTTGGGACTTAGGCTAAGTATTTCTGTCTCTAATCTGCTTTCTTCCACTTACAATAAGTGCAAATCGTGTTTCTGTAACTATGTCATCACTGCATCTCTCTCAAAGATTAGGGTTTATAGTTACATATGATTCACTGTTTCGATATTTTCCTAACCTCTAGTTCTTAATCGTCAAGCGCATCACCACCGCATTCCTCATTATCCTCCAATTTTCTGCATTTGAGGCCTCAGCATTCATTTGTTCTCTCTTATCTTTCTAAGATCAGGGTTTAGGCTATGTATTTCTCTCTCTCTCTTTCTCCTTTCTCTTACAAGTATGAATTTTGTGCTATAACTAGATTATGACTGCATCTTTCCATGTCCATCTTAAAGCTTGCATTTTATGATTACATATGATTTAATATCAATGTATTCCCTCAATCTCTTCTTTACCAACAACCTGACTATCGCTGCATGTCCATTTATTCTTGATTTTCTGCATTTGAGTTGTTAATATTCATTCTCTCCTCTTCCTCTCTCTCACTGAATTTAGGGATTAGTATACTCCCAGAAGTGGGAAACCTTTTTTAAGGTTTATGGTTATATGCATTGATTTCTCTCTCACTAGACAACCAAATTATCACTGTATTTCTAATTCTCCTTATTTTTCTGCATTTTGTGGGGCTACTCGACATTTATTTCACTCTCTGCATCCAGTTTTGTCTGAAATTTTGTCAGGCTCCTTTTTGGTATTGACGTTAGAATAATGTGAGCAGATAACTGGAGTGTGAAGGCGATAAGGAGGAAGACGACAGGGACTGGAAGGATGAGGTACCTCCGTCATATGCCTCGGCGCTTCAAGAGCAACTTCAGAGAAGGTAACTCACCAAACCCTAGTTTTCTTTGCGCGTTATATTTCTCATTCCACGGCTGCTTCTGTTATCTTAACCTTGCATTTTGAGTACTTTACAGTGATTCTGGATTTTTATAGAATGCTCATTGCTAAATTGCTAAGGAATCTAATTGTTCGATTTTTTTCTCTCTGTATTTTATCACCAGGAACTGAAGCAGCTCCTAGGAAGAAGATCGCTGCTGCTTCATTTTGAGCAACACCCCAATCATGGTCTTTGTGTCAACCGAGTGTTTTCAAATTTTGTTGCATTTTGTTCTCAACATATGCTACTTTGATTCTGGTTTTTCTTCGAAGACTATCGTGCTCCTCAGGAATTTACTTGTTAATTTTCCCTGCGGAGTGCTTGATATCCATAGGGAGTAGTTTTCATGGACAATTTGAACTTATCATTATGGTTGAAAATGTGGAATTTCAATAGGTGCCTATTAATCATTGAGTATCTTTTGCCAATATTTGTGCATATTAGTTATATTTGCTTTCATATATGCAGTTATTGTTTGGCACTTAATTCATCATGTGGTGCACTATAGCAGAATATATGTACATATATATTTTGAGGTTTAAAACTTGTTGATATCTTGTGATGATAATATCAACATCTACAGTTCTCAAACATCCACTGTGGTATCAATCAAATTCATGAAGTGTATTTGGCAATTAGGACTGGACTTCTCTTTTGGAGCTAAACATGCTTATTTTTGCTGTAATATAATGAGATCTCGTACTTTAGTTTCCATATGCACATGCTAGTATTTACTTATCGTAACTATAGATTTTTGTTACTTGTATATTACTAGTAACAACTCTAGGCTGCCCATTGTTTGTCACTACTGGTAGTAAGGCTTATTTGTGAATTGCTAACACGTAGTGTGTCTCTGAAATATGTGATAAAACACTGAAGTTTTATGATTTTAAGAATTCTATGAACATCCTCATATGGAGGCTAATGGTGGTTATAGGTGAGAGCAAACAATCACCATTCCCTAGTTTGAGTTTGGGTAGCTAAGAGATAACAATGAGAATTTCCTTTATTTAAAGGGATTATCTTTCTAACAATTATAATCTTAGCTGTGTGGAGGAAGATATATATTTTAATGTGGATCATGAGGTGCTATTTTTAAGTTTGATGTGAATTGTGTGGATGAAGCTCTAGCAGTCAGTGCCAATGAAATGGTCAGTATTCATTCAATTTGATCATTCATAACTTGTTCTACTAGTGTTATGGTATTACTTATGAAAATTTGGGAAATTGAGAATCTGGCATTATGATAAATGCCTTCATGTAGTTCACTATTTTTTGGCCTATAAAAAAGCAGGAGAATGAAGGTAAAATCCTGTCTTACTATATGTAGATTCAATTTAGGATTAAAAAAGAAAAGAAAAAGAAGTTGAGAATCATGGATATTATTTGTGCCAACAAAGACATGGAGATGATTTTGTAGTATTAAAGGTTATCTAGAATCAGGCATGTGTAACTGACTCCAATTAGTTGGAACGAAAGGTTTAACTGGAAATACTAGGGGTTTTGGATTTCCTAGTAACTACTCTTTACAATAAATATTGGTGCCTTTTAAAGGTTGTTGATCAACTGTGTTACCTGGACACGGACATGGGTGGTGGAATCTGATGTGTGCTCAAGTGTCTAGTACTTGTCCAAAAATGTCAATACAGAAAGACATGTTCATATGATTGTTAGTTTATCATAAATTAATAGAATTTTAGTACATACATGCAGACACATCATAAATAGTATGCTTGGATGTGGTTTATGTGGTTCGCCCGTTGGTAAACCACACAAACTTGGCATAAGACATCTTGGGATCAAACCCTATTCTTGTCCTTTACGCATTTTATTTTTATATCCTTGCATCAGGAAGTGTGGACACGGTGTCCAAGTGTCAACTTTTTTACTCTCAATAGTCAATACTTCAAGAATGAAGCGTTTGGGTATATAAAGAATTATCCGGTGGTTATGCTTGGAAATGGTTGCTCATGTACAGCAGTACATTCTTGGTAATGGTTTTTTTCAAATAGCCCTAGATTCTTGTGAATGTGGTTGGAGATTTAATGACTAAAGATTTTGCATATTTCTTGAACAATTGAAGTAAACTGTAAAACAATGGTGACACTATGATTGCATGAAGTAGAGTTTATGAGCCTCCAGACTTGTATACCCTTTGATAATCAGAGCGCTTTTGGTACTTTAAGGTCATGCATTTGAAGTACTATGCCCTTAGGGGCTGAGAAGCATTCCTTTGGATAAAAGGTAATTGCATGTTGGTGGTCCTAGTAAAGACGTTTCTTCTATTCTATTGAAAACTGAATCTTAGGAAACACACCATTCAAAGGCTTGTTTGGACTGGTTGGCAACTCCAGAGCAAGCTAGTTGTGCTTGATGGATTTGATCACTGAGATACATGGAACGTTTTGACATGCATACTTAGAAAATATTATTCGGAATTGGGAGATATTGTGGATGGGTGTTTGTAATGGTAAAGGTTAGTTTAGTTCTTATTAATTGTGAATTATGATACCCAGACACTTGGATGCTAGGTCAACAACTTCCAAACACAGGGATATTACGAAACATGTAAAGCACAAAGCACAAAGGTGTGGTTTGAACCGAAAACGTATTGTGCCAAATTCTTGTGGTCTATCTACCTTAACACATCTAAGTGTATGCCATCTATGCATTAAAAATCTATAGATTTATTATAAAATAATAATCATACTAACCTGTCTTTTCATGTTGGTTTTTTAAGTTGAAGCACTAGACATGCATTTGATTTGTACACTGCGGGCGGTGTCTAGGTAAACATAGACTCTCATTCATTGTGAAGTGGGGTGATTATTTTCTCTGATGCCAAGTGTGCGTGTCTGAGAGAGAGAGATTTTACATGAAGAGAACTAATCTTATATCGATTACAATCTAGGATTATATAGCTTTTCTTGATCCTGAAGCATGTGGACCTGACCATCAAGCAATGTGGATCTCAGCCATTGCTTAGGTGGGAGCTACACCTTGACTTATGGAATGCCAAATCAGCCTGGCTTAAAAGTTTGAAAACTTTTGCAACATCTTTTTTCACCTATATTAAAGCCATAGTCAAGGGTAGGACGGAGAGCCTATAAAGTTAAAGTTTAGGGTAACTTCAAACCAATTCATATCTTACAGTGTAGTCGTTTATATGAAAATTAATTGAAATCTCTAGTACTAGGATATATTAAGGAAACTCTTCCTTACAGTGTATTCGTTTATATGAAAATTAATTGAAAATCTCTAGTACTAGGATATATTAAGGAAACTCTTCTTTTAATAAATACAAACCTAGGAGTAAATATTTTGGTTGAATAAACAAAATAGGTGATTATCTCTGCTGGAAATTGTTGCTTTGATGGGAAATCACCAAATTTGAGAGTTTTTGCTTTTTATTTTCTTTTTTTTTTTAAAAAATATCTCTCATGCGTTTGTAGCGGATAGTAATTTAGATGTGCGTTAGACAGGCCTCTTGCTATTTTATATGAAGTTGCAGTATGCTATGCCTTATTGGCCATGCTTGTTTAATATACTTCCTTAGCTACCCCATCCAATTAAATGCCTACGTATCTCTTTTTATTTGATACTTGGTTCAATCAAGTACTCTCTCTTTTCGCATCATACTTTAAGTATGAAGTAGGTACCATTTGAACTTGATCATGGAAGTGGTTTATTATGATATTTTTTACAGGAAACTGTATCTGCATTTTGGTTTTTTGGTGCCAAATTCATTTTATTTTTCTGGGATTTCCCTTTGTTTATCTTTATAGCAGTTTTAGTTAACTTTTACGAGTTATGGGTGATTTTGGAATTTGGAGTGACATCGGAAATTTGATGATCCGGGAGGTTCCTTGTCACAGGAATGGAAATTTGAACCTTTGAAAATAGAACCTGTGTGCGCGCGTGCATATGCTCTTGCATGCATCCTCATACTGGCGCGAGCTCATTTGTGTGCTAGCTTTGATGCAATTTTATGAGACGGACGTGTTAGCATCCAACAAAGTAGATTCTTAGAAACTATTAAGAGGATAGCTTTTGCAGTGATATTAAGTAGTGTTATCAGGATTGGAGTAGCCACAAAATCAGTCCAGCCGCCAGCCGCTAGTCGAACCTGGGTTTGCACCCTGAACCACTAGCTAATGCCCTGAACCGTGGGCAGTTCACAACAAAGGAACGAACTATGCTTGAACATGTCTTCTTTTGTTTTTGACGAAGGTTTAACACCTTTTATTACTGAACATTAAAAAAGGGGTTGCCCATGAACATCCGTCTCTCTCGCTCTCACTCATCGTGTGGCTCCATGACAAAGGTTAACACCTTTTAGTACTACTGGATACAGTTACAAAAGGCAGTATCCATAAACCTCTCTCTCGTATTGTGTGCCTTCAGAGGGGATTCATGCCCCAATAATGTCTCGATTACGTACTTGCAATTTTGATCTTGTCAAATTTGCAATTCAATTTTTTTGTGGGTATATAGGTAAGGTAGAGAAAAAACTGACAGTCAATGGTAAACTCTAAATCCCTAGTATGTATTGTGCTACTAAAACAAATAAGAGTCTAATTGGAGGAAAATCGAAGCATTATACAAGTTGGAATTTAGAGGCTTAAGGTAAATATAAATCAGAAATATTTCCACTATAATCACGAATTTGAATAACGAAATCCCTAATAGCCTTCTATCGATCTTATGAAATATTATCAACACTCCCTGGATTGAAATCCAGTTGCTAAAACAACAAACTATGCAAGACAAAAAAAATCCCAAAATTTATATTTTCTTTGAAATCTCGGGACATGAAATTTCTTTGCAACGAAAAAATTACAAAAAGAAAAGAAAATTGATTTTTGTATGGACGTCCACCATGTGATGAAAAAATGCTACAATTTCTCTCTTTTCTATGTGAGAAAATCTTAGAAGTCAATGAGAAGGGATACGCATCCTCCCGCACAAGGCAAGGCGTGTTCTACGCTTACTCCCTTGGTAAAAAAGGGCTATTTTGGGAGGATTTATTTATGAAGATATCTGATAAAGTTGGAACGGTAGAGGATTTTTTCTATCGATAATTTTGGGATCCAACTAATAACATCACTAAATGATTACTTTAAAAATTGGAATGTGTTTTTTAAATTTAGAGTTGAATGTTCAAAAATTGCCATCTTTGTCGGTTTTAGATAGTTACATGTTTTTGACTGATCCAATTTTTTTGTATATCTCTTTGAAATCATAATCCCAAATAACCCTATAAGTCTGTAGAAAGCCCATAAACTTCATGAAGTCAAAAAAAAAAAAGATTAATCCATTGATCTTTTTTATTGTCTAAATTATAACATTTATTTTATTCTTCTCTATTGAGCTCGTGATATAAATGGAATTTGAGATACCTCATTTGACCTACTTATGAGGTTTATGAGATTCAAAGAGGGTCGAGAGAGAGAAAAGTTTATATAGAGCTGAGGCTCTAAACAATCAAATTGGAGCCTACCACAAAAAGTTTACTAGAAGAAGTTGTTTTGATGTTCAAATATGTTCAAGTTGTTCATCTCAACATATATGGACATGAGAAAAAATTGATTTCTAAGTTTTGAAAATAGTGTATTTTGTAGCGCATTTTTTGACTGTAAATTTTCAAGTTTTTATAGATCTTTTGATTCATTATATTTTTTAAGATTTAAATTTTATAAATAAAGATGAAAATATATTTTAAGACTATCACAAAGATTTGCAGTATTGAAATCACATTTCTCGACAATATTTGAACGTGGGCTCTAATTTGATTGTTTAAAACTTAAGGCTCTATACAAACTGCACCCTTGGAAAAATAAAAAGGATGATTGTAATATAGACAATGAAAAATCTAGTAGAAGGGGTCCATGAGTTATACTTATGGACTCGAAGGTTATTTGGGATTATGATTTTAAAGAGGGGGAATACAATTTCTTTCTGTTTTTTTTTTTTTTTAACCCAAAATTTCATAGCCATATTAAACTAATGAAAAGAGGCAAGTCAGAGGTGTTTGCCAATCGTTTAAACAAGTTCGGACCTATCTGTCAGAGTCGAAATACCGGTACTCCTATTGAACTTTGGCCCTAGTCTGGCTTCCTAACGTGTGTCATGCTTTAGAAGAGACAATATTTGAAGAAAAATATTTAAAAAAAATCGTTTAATTTTGATACAGAGAATTCACAGTTACTATTATCCCTCAGATTTCGATTGATGGTTGTAAGAGTAACATTTACTATACTCAACTTTAAAAAAAAATCTTAGCAAATGCATCCCAAACCATTCAATTTAACTAGTAATTATGAACTCGTATCAAAGATAAATAGTTTCATAGTATACAATCCCGCATATGAACTTCTATATTGATGGAAAGCATACATGGACACTAATCCCCTGCCCTGCGCCACCCTGGTGACAATGAACCTGGATCTGACTCGAGACACGAGGGGTAGACCCGACCAAGATCCAAGTATGGGTTGAAGTCGGACCCGTCTGGATCCAGGTCCAAATCTCACACCCGATCACTATTTGAATTCTGGTCGGAGTCCTTTATCTGGATATTTGAGTGAATGTAAAACGACTCTCCCTCTCTCCATTGACGATCTTTTCTTTCCCGGTTGATATTGAAGTGAAGTGAAGTGAGAAGAAAACTCTCTCTCTCTCAATTGATATGATGAGGCTCCTCCCAATAAGCAGGCCTCCATCTCTCTGCGCCCTCACTATTCGCTCCTCTACTTCTGCTTCTGCAACAACTATTCACCATAACCATCTTCATCTCTCTTCCTCCCCTTCTTCTTCTTCTTCTTCCCCTGTGCAAACCATCTCAATTGTCCACCAAATACAACAACAAGAGAACCGGAACCTCCTCCTCCATATCCCACTGGAGAAGCTCTTTGTGCCCCCTGGCATCGAGCTTTCATTGGAGAACCCCATTACCAGAATTCTGAGGGGTTCAAACATTGTATTGAGTCCATACGCGAAGGAGTCGCAGATAAGTGAAGCAGTGTTTGTGAAGAGCAGTAAGGGCACTGAGGATTGCCCCTCTGATGGGTTTCCTGAGTTTGCTTTGGTCGGTCGCTCCAATGTCGGCAAGTCCTCTCTCCTCAACTCTCTTGTTAGGAGGAGAAAGCTGGCTCTCACCTCCAAGAAACCAGGTCTCTCTCTCTCTCTCTCACATCTGTGTTCCTATTGTTTATTTGGATATGGGCACTCTCTCTCTCTCTTCATTCTCTCTCTCTCTCAAAATAGGTTTTGGAGGGCACCTAGTGTTTGATGAAATTCATGAATGACCATTAAACAAAAATAAAAAGAGGTTGTCACGAATATGAAATTAGCCTGAGAAAGGTGTTAACTTCCATGGAACTGTGTACTTCTTTTTTGGATGAAACTTTGATATTTCTACTACACATATTGCCATTTTTTCTTCTATCTGATATCCATTACTAAGAGGATGATCATTTGAGAAATAGAGCAAACCATTAGAAATCTAGTATAATTAGTGTGAACACGGGTGCTCACACTCTATAAACCAGAGTCTTGAGACCATGAGGTTTGGCTGGAATTCGCCAGGGTTCTGAGTCCAAGTTACCCGGTCCTTCTTGGGTGAGTCCGGAGTCAAAATGGGTATTTTAAAGTGAAGAAATGAGTAACTTCTTTAAAAAATCGTTGACTTGGGCTGAGTCCCGAGGTCTTCCAAGCTGAGGTCAGCAATGTTTTAAGCATTGTTAGGCACACGTGTTCTATGATGGTTATTGTTGCCAATCTTACCTACCATCCCAACATTGTTACCCTAAAGATGGATCATTGATGCTTTTGGTGTTTTCTGATATGATCTCCAAAATTAGAAGATGGGAACTTTGTAATTTGTTATACTGTGTTTGTGTAAAGAAATCATCATTATCATCTAAGCCTTCTCTTAACTATTTGGCGTTGGCTACATAAATGTTGTTCCGTCACTTTGCTCTAGCAACAGTCATACATGCAGTCAAACCAATTTACAAATTATATAGAAAGTTCATGTATGAATTTCGATTTCAAAGGGGATTCGAAGTCTAGAATTTTAGTTTGCAACTTGATGACTTCTATTTTATTTAGTTATTTGAAAGGATTGTATGTTGTGAGACCGTTATACTTTCAATACAAGAAGCTCATAGTAGCCTTAGCCATCAGATGTGAAATTTATAGGCTGGAGTTGTATCATTTCTTCACACAAAGTTCGAGAAAATTTTTCTTGAACTTTGAGCATGGCCAGTCGCACAACTCTGGTTTCCCCATTTCATATCTGACGGCTAGAGTGAATGTGACCTTTTTGAACCAAAGGTAAAAAATCTTAAAGAGTTTACTTTCCCTTTTTTGAATTCATTAATTGATTTCTTATTGAAAAATTGATTTCATTTGGCCTAAGTTTCTGAATTTCTTCTCATATGGGTTCAATTTATGCTTTTCAGGGAAGACACAATCTATAAACCATTTTCTAATAAACAATAGTTGGTACCTGGTAGATTTGCCTGGATATGGGTAAGAAATGTCTAAGAATCCACATTTTAATGAAACTTTAGTTTCTTCTTCATTTGTCAATTCTAACTCATACTTGTAGTTATTGTCAAACAGGTATGCAACTGCACCTCAAACAGTTAGAACAGATTGGGATGACTTCACAAAGGACTATTTCCTCAATAGAAAGACATTGGTTTCAGTTTTCCTCCTAATTGATGCTAGCATCCCTGCCAAAAAGATAGATATTGAATATGCAACTTGGCTCACCCAGCAACAGGTATTTAGTTGAAAGGGCGAGATTCTATGTGTCTCTACGCACATATGATTCATATGCAACGGGATATTTTTGTCTTTCAATCTTGATGGGTCGTTTGGAGTAATATGACGTTACACATTAATTGTGGCTTAACAAACATAATTATTCTTAATTTATGACATCATTCTCAGCGCATTCCTAGTCGTCTAATCAAGATTGGACAAATGTGGGTCTCCAGACAAAGAAATTATGTGCCGATAGACATTAAAAGGTTTAAAATACTTGAATGCAACAACTATCTAGCTCATTTTTTTCGAATCTTTGACCATTTATTGGCTGCCATGTTTATCAAGGGACAACACAAAAAACCACCCAATTTTGAGTCAGGAACGTACGTAATATGACTTTCATCTTTGGTAGAAAGAGGTCATAATCACCAGTAACCATTAGATGTGAAATCTGTCTAGCAAGGGGTGTGAAACTGACCAACTTCAACATCAACAAATAAAATTTTATATTTGATAAGATAGATTAGTGTGACGCCCCAATGTGTCCCTACAATTTTTTGTACAATATGTATACACTCGTCACATTTTTTTTTTATCACTTTGGCCCATAAGATTCTGGAGTAGTCTAGGTGCATCATGAGAAGTCTAGAGGGCCTCTAGATTCAACCTAAAAAAGAATTAGAAAGGAATGCTCTAGAACATTGTATACTACATTATTCCTAATCGTTCGATTAGTGACACTTGTACATAATCTTGACCGTCTATTGTAAGGCCAAGTGCCTATATAAGGAGGAGGGCTCCTCATTTGAGAGGCACCGCATAAAGTTCTAAGCATTCGAGTATTATAGTGAATACCAAACTCTTCCTACTCAATCTTGCGTCCCTCTCTCTTTGAGTGTACGGTGGTTCCTATTGTGTGTGATGCATTCTAGTAGTTGATCGCTATAGTGTCCAGTCAATGGCGCTGTGTGGGTGGCATGCACTAGTGTAAGACTCATCCTCAAAAAGGTTGAGTGCATGAGTGCCGCACGGTCGAGGTGCGGGGCTTCACTAAGATTGCAACACTAAGCTCTTGGATTTCACATATGATAGCTAGGGTCATCGATACAATTACTTTTAAGACTCAATATGAATGAGTAACACTTGATAACTTAACTGTCTAAAGCGGTGTGGATTGGTTAGTGAATGAAGAAGTTCAATGAGAGATGTTATTGTTTTGTGGACCTTTGCAGTAACTAGTCATTTGATACAAGCTCCATGTTTCTCACCCACCCATTCAAACTTGGTTTTTGAGAATTAGCAGCATTTTGTTGTTTCGCAAACATTCAACCCCTTAGAAATAGACAAGTTTGTCACAAAAATGAGGTGGTTCGAAAACTTAAAATCATTTTGTATAGGCCGCAGCTAGTCCATGTAGAGTGAAGCTCTTTTTTTTTTTTAATTATCAAATGCATAGGCAAGCATTGATCTTTTATGTTTTGGGAATGCTCCAGATTCCAATGACATTGATATTCACCAAATGTGATAAGCGCAAAAAGCAGAAGAATGGTGGAAAAAGAGCGGAAGAGAATGTCGAGGATTTCCATGTAATGATGCACGAGTATTTCCAAGAGGCTCCTCCGTGGATCATGACGAGCAGCGTCACCAACCAAGGACGGGATGAGATACTCCTGCACATTGCTCAGCTTAGAAACTACTGGCTCAAGCACTAGTAGTTTTCCTTGCATATTTTACATTCCTCACTCAAGCCTTTGTATCTTTCCATTTCTTTAGATGCGTACAGTTATGTCTTTGTGAAATCAGTCTTTCCTCCTCCTTCGCGATTTTTCTTGTTAATTAGCTGATTTTTTTTTTAGCAATACTGAGCTTAGGGACACGCTCCATGATTTTGCAAAGGATGGAGTGATAAGAGCATGAAGCAGAGCTTAAAGATAATATAAAACCAAATATTGGATTTGGAACACTTACTTTCCACTTTTAAGTAATTTGAGAAATGATAAGGCAAGGAAAGGTCATGAAAACATTTTAGAAACGCAAAGGCCAACAGTGCAATTCTTAATTATATCCTGAATTTTTTAGTTTTGACATGGCTAGCACAAAGAGCACTTCAAGAGCCATTTTTACTCGATCTAAGTTGCTTTGTTCAATGTGCTAACTACAATGATAATCTAAGGAGAATGTGAATATGTTGAGCTAGCACATAGAGAGCATCACAAGCTCCCCTCTCCCTCTGACTCTACCAATTTTAGTCCTCCAATGTCATCATGAGCATAATTTATGAATTTCCCAAAACAGCAAACCCTATTGTATCATGTATTTAATCATCATGCAAAAGAAATGAAATTTTATTACATAAGGTCCTCATGAAGAGGAATGAGCCCAAGGAGGGGAAGAGAGAGAGAGCAAGTCACCAATCAAACACAGGTAGCTTTTGATTACATGCAAACATAATAATGCCTGGAATTGCAATTATATAAAGTCAATAAACATATTAGGGAAAAGTTTATATAAGGTTGCAACTTTAAAGGTAGAATTACAGATGCACCTCAAAAATCTAATCTATTGGAAATGTTGTTTTAATGTTAAAAAAACCCTTTAATCGATCATCGGGATGTATGAATATGAAAAAAAAAGTTTTTTAGTCCAGAAAATAGTGCATCTTGGAACACATTATCTAGATCGTCCATTTTCAAGATTTTCATTTATTTATAGATCTACTTGATTTTAACCATTTTTGGAATTAAAAATTGTCTAATTAGGTATGAAAATAGATTTTAAGATAATAAGTATTTTTTACAACAAAATTACATGTTATAATAAAATTTTAAGGTGCACCTTAATTGGATTGTTTAAGGTTGCAATCTTATAGAAATCGCACCCAACATATTCACATTAATAACAATTTATATACAATCCAATCTACAACAATGTGCCTTTAGCTTCATTGCTATTGGTGAATACCGCGAATTTGTTGCGGCCCAATAATTGTAAAATGATACACATTATGATTTTGAGGATTATAAGTTGTGTTAATCTCAATAAAAATGGGGGATCTCAGAAGCAGCCTGAGCAGCCCAATTGACTAGAGAGCTAAAGAAGAGCTCCCAAAACCACAGATCGATTGCCAGAACAGAAGAGAAGATCAGCAAAGCCAGGGTTTGGTACCGGTTAAGTGGCCATCCCGATATCTCAGCCAAAGCTTTCAGAAATGGAAGAGATTGATTCTTGCTTTGAACGTCTTGGTTCCCTATAGACCAGGCAGTTATCCAAGAGACATGAGAAGGGGCAAGATCGAAATCTTCTCGCAATCGCCTGCCCATATCAGGCATGTGACCACCTCCATACAACACCGCTATTTTTTGGCAGCCATCATCGATTGCTCTCTGTAATGCCTCCAATGCTACTCTGTTTCTGTCTCCGATTATAACTGATTTCTCTTCAACTTCAGCAGTTGCCTGAGTGAATCTTCAAAACATTTCTATCTGGATCACTCTCAGAACAAAAGAACATTTTGTGTGTGCTACAGAGAAAGGAGAAGGGGAGGGAGGGGGTAGCAGGCTTGGTATATGAGTGAGAGAGAGAGAGAGAGAGAGAGAGAGAGAGAGGTACGTCTACTAGTATACTACTAACTAAAGTAAATAAGTAAGTGTTACGTAGTAGTAGTGTGTCGTCGTTCGTTACGTTACGTACTACAACG
>NW_006497108.1:211917-233967 GCF_000471905.2 Amborella trichopoda
GACGTAGTACGTACGTACGTAGAGTACGTAGTAGGTAGGTAGTAGGTAGGTAGGTAGGTAGGTAGGAGGTAGGTAGGTAGTAGGAGTAGTAGTAGTAGAGAGAGAGAGAGAGAGAGAGAGAGAGAGAGAGAGAGAGAGAGAGAGGTCTTCACTTGAATCAATCAACTAAAGATAAATGTGTTCAAGTGATGTGCTCGTCTTTGGAACTCACAAATGGTTCTATAGCAAACTTTTAAAACCTAAGCTACCAGCTTAAATGAAAAACTTTCAGAGATTTAGGGGGCTTTTAGAATTATTGATTTTAAAATGCAGAATACCAGAGCCAGGCTTTTCCCCTCTTCTGCAGTAATTTGGATGCAGTCCAACTTTTGTAATTTTTGCGTACACGAGGCCTTCATTGTCACCAGCCCATATTTTTTGCTTGGTGGGCTACTTTGAATTGATGTATAGTGCACCCATTTTGGGGTGAATTTTGTATTTAAATTCATGTAAATTCAATACAAGTTAACTTTCTCAAAAAAAAAAGGCGGCGGCAGAATATCAAAGCCATTTGCAGGATACTAAAACATTGTGGAATGTCATTTCAAGTGATAATGTCAAGACCGTGCCTGAATTGTCAACATCATCAGGGATACAACCATATGTCCTGGAACACTGTTTTAAGGCTCAGACTCAAATCTGGAACTTGACAGGGCTCAATCAGAGTCAGCGAGTCAGACTCGCCCATGTTTTCAAGAAACAACTATAGAAAACCGTAGGAACCAGTGAGACTCAGCCAGTTTCCAAGGTTTCTTACTCACGCTGACCACCATGCCTGGTCTGAATATCTCGACTGAGTCCGAGTCAGGCTCAGCGAGTTTTAAAACACTGCTTCTAAAGATGGACTCTTAAACAAGTAACTCCCTCCTCCCAAATAATGTCCTGTTTTGGTGTATAATTTTGTGCAAACTGCCCTTAGTAGTAACATTCTATTGGGGACAAAGCCATGTAACCTGCTATTTCTTTAGTACATT
The DNA here is from genome assembly GCF_000471905.2 of Amborella trichopoda. Next base: position 212,931 of record NW_006497108.1, read on the forward strand.
ATAGACAATCTGACACCAGAAAACAAAACACCTCCCTCCCTGCAGGTGTGCAAAGGCTGTACATATGTGCATGTACAGTATAGTAACTCAGTCAAAATGCCAACTTATTCTATCTGATCACTAGCTAAATTTGGGAAAACAACAAATACATGCAACTCCTATTCCATATCACCATAACCAAAATTTTGCAGATCATCACCAAAGAATAATGTGAAGTCCATTAAAGTAAAGGTATATCAAGAGGACATACTCTGTAGTCAATCGCTTTGCCAGAAAGACCTTCATTGCAGCACCAAAATCGAGTCTAGAGAGTGCCTTCCATTCAGGATACTCAGTCGAAGGCTTGTCTGCAGGTGCACAAACACTTCCGATGATAAGAAGACCGACAAGTGGCATAGGTAACACTCGAGAAGCCCACAAAAGCTTTGATCTCCAAGGCCCAAGCTCTTCTGGTACAGTGGCAGGTTGCACGATTGCTTTTGTGGACCGTATAGTCATGTCTCTTGCGAATGTGAAGAAGCTCTCACCTCTTTCGAGCTGGAAAAAAAACAATAGTTATTTGGGGCAAAAGTCAGAGTGAATTTTGTAAAACTTCGCTGTAGATTGTATAGGAGAAAGTGAAACATCAAGGGAACTTTTGTCAATGACCTAGGACTAGTCAAATTTTGGCATTAAAATTCACAAGTTTCAATCCTGGATCTTGGACAACTGTTTCTTGTAAGTGACTTTGGAGAAGATTTTGGCTTTTGGATACTTTAATGGTCATCCTGCTTTTTCTTTTGCCTAAGAAAGTTCAAAATAAGACATTCTCAACCAATCTTTTTTCCCTTGATTTCAAATTTTGGATTTCCCCGACAAGTAGTTGCTCCTTGAGGCACTGCAAAGTCCAGATAGCTCAATTCAGGAAGATGCGGTCCGAGAATCTTGCTTGACCAGCTGGTCAGGATAACTGGTATAATTCCTGGATAAAAAGGCCCAGCATTGCTGGATTATCATGATACCAGATATGAGCAGTCGCACTTTTCACAAAGTGGGCTAACTGAAATTCAACCAAAGCTCGCCATTATTTTCAACCATGAACCATACATGCACAGAACCCACCAACAATATTACTCCCCAAGAATAACTAGGAAAACAAAAGAAAAAATTCCAGCATAGAATGCATTGATCTACTTCCATGACTGCTCGTGAATTCTGATGGATGATGAATCATGGTCACCACTTCATTATTTCTGAAAATACTAGTCATTGCTTAAAAACTTGGTGATTTTACAGATCATCTAAAGAGAAAGGTACAGAAAGTCTACTAAAATTCAATAGACTATGGAAACCCCACATTCCATTAAGGGATATAGACTGGGACCCACCAATGTCATGGTCTGCTGATCCCAAAGGTCCATGGTTTTTCCAAGTACATCAGATTGTATTTCACTTTCTCAAAATGATTATATAAGCTCATAAAAACCTATATATAGGTTAGTAAATATCAAAAAAGTAAAAAGAAAAACGAAACAAGAAAGCGTATATGTTAGTACCTGAAGTAACTTGAAGGTCTCAAAGTCAAGGTCTGCGTGGTACCATTTGTCACCCTGGTAATCAAGGCAGTCTAGCTGGAAATCTAAAGCAAGAGCTCTAGCCATTTGCCTTTGAATACATCCAAGAATGTTGAAGCCTCGAGAGCGAGAACCTTTAAGCTTCGTGCTGGATTTTAGGTCCCTAGCATTTCTTCTGGACTCTAGATTCTCCCTGCTTGCCACCATCTCATAGAGGACCCGGTCGTAGGTCTCAAGCTCCTTCTGGAGTGTTGCAAAATACCTGCAAGTCAAAAAGTGTCATCACCATCCAGATATGGCAAGTTCAAAGCAACGTGATGAAAGTGGGCGAAATAAAGGCTACAAAAGGAGAATCCTGGCAATGGATAGATATCTGATAATGTCAACTATCTTTGATTTTATGGGAGATATTATCTAAGTACCAACAAGCCAGTAGTATATTAAATATAATCACCTTTGACCAGGTCATTTAAGCTAAGTTTTACATTGCGAGTTAGTCACTTAAACCTGCTTCCACATATAAATTGTGATATCACAGGAAATTCAATGCCAAGGTACATTCCATCTCGTCCAACAAATGGAGGGAGTTCAAACCCTCCAGCTCTGTCAGAATCTACAGAGTCCCCTACAGAACAAGACCTGAATACCATTGATAATTGCAGAATTCAACAAACTACGCCATGCATGGAAATCTGATCTCTGCCATCCAAATAGGCGCATTCATTTGTAAAATCTTGCTTGTAAGGCAATACTGCAGATGGAAGCAATCATCTGCCCCAATAACTTATATCCTTGGACCCATTCCATAATAACTGGCATATCTATGTCATTTTATTCTAAAGCATAATAGGAGAAGAAATATGTAAGTTTAACATTACTAGATCAGATATAGCACTTTCAATGTGGTTTTTTAGTCCATTTCAAAGAATGATTCCAACAATAAGCTAAAAAGCTCTAATGCAAAGTCTGGAGCGATGAAATGGTCTCGTCAAATGAAGGCAGCGATCATGTCACAGCTGCTTTTAGAAACACCAAAATAACAAATCTATTAACCCAATGCATTTCAAATGTTTCATGAGCAGCAATGAGGATTTCTTGTTGATTAATTGCTAACTTGCATGGCTCGGGAGGCATAAAATCCAATAACATCATGTTCTTTTCAATTAAGAAGTTCACCCCATCAATGAGGCTAAAAAGTTCTAGTTCATAGATAGATAGATAGATAGATAGATAGAGAGAGAGAGAGATAGAGGCAAGGTTAAAAAGTTTGAATGAATCCCATAATTTTATTGCCACAGATTGGATTTATATGGTTTAGGTTTTCACGTGCAAACCCCACAATTAGACTGACCATGAGGATAAAAACAATAAACAAATAAATAATAGGTTCAATGTTAAATAATAGGCTCAATGTTTAACTTTAGAAACCAGACTTATGTTTATCCATTATCAATTATGGTAATGGTCTCAACAGGCAATACTCTAGAGAGAGTTTTTCATTTTTTTTTCCCTTGATTGGTACTATAGAGACAAAGGAATTGCAGAATTCTCCATAGGATCACCATATTCAGGAGGGAAAACTTCAATTTTAGTGGTTCTACACTTATGTCAACAAAGTGAATTGCTACACACACAGAGGCCAAATATTTAAATAAAATAAATAAATTTTAGTGAGATAAATAAATATGTAGAGATGCAAAGGCCAACTATCCATCTAAAATGAAACAATTCTACTGAAAAAGGTTGGAAAGAGAATACTCTTTGTCTGCAATATGGATGGTAGACACCAAATCGACCTGTAGATACAGTAAAGAATAAACAGATGCCTCATCACTCAACAAAACAGGAGCAAAACCAATAGTAAAAGCAACAAGTTACTTTGGGTTGGGGGGGGGGAAGATAGAGAGAGAGGAATACAAAGACAATGCGTCAACCAAGCAAACAAACCTGAAGAAAAGGTTGGAGCAAAGACCACGGGAACCTCTTCTTGTAGCTGACTATCGCAGTCTGCAATTTACCATCATGATCCTCCCCATTTCCCTGAAACCTCATGAAATCAGCAATCGCATTGTTTTCAAGAAACTGTTCAATGTTTCCATCTCCCCCCTCTGTTTCCACGCCTTTCCAGAAAGCCATACGCTTCGTAGCTTTGCAAGAATAGCCAACTCTGAGCTTTCCAGGGTTTCGCAACCATACATGTCCAGACGTAACCCTAGAAGAAGAAGAGGAAGAACTGAACCTGACAATTTCTTTGGGGTTGTAGCAGGAAGGAGAAAAGATTTTTAAAGGTGCAAAAGTCATTTCTACAAAAAAAAAAATGGCGGTGAATTCAATTGGGGTTGGAGAGAGAGATCTCTATTAAGTTGCAGAGATAGAGAGAGAGAATTCAATTGAATAGCAGAGATAACAATCTCTTAAAGATGCAAAGACAGATAATTCAATTGAATTGCAGAGAGACGATAGGGAACAAAAACAAGAAACGAGAGAGTGGGAAAGAGAGGTCGAAGAATATTAATGTCATTTAAAAAAAATGAAAAATCTAAATTAAATAGATAAATTTATGAAAATTCAAGGAAAATGGTTTGATAGGGCTCCAACCATATTAAAATGAGTAAATCCTCACTTTATAAGTCTATCAAAAATTGAAATTCAAGTATTAGAAAGCCTTTCCATCGATCATGGTGGCCTTAACATTATGGTTGTGAAAAAAAAAAAAAAGCACTAAAGATATAATTTTTATAACAAATTATCTAAACCATTCATTTCCTCTTAAAAATAAAAATAATTTTTATAACAAATTATCTAAACCATTCATTTCCTCTTAAAAATAAATATTTATAGATATATAGATTCTATATTTTGTGTATTTGTTGCTATATTTCTACGAATATGGACACAATTGAAACCCAATTGGAACTTGAAGTTTCAAATTAATTTTTTCTTTGTAAAAAATTGTAGGGTCAAAAGACTAAAACTTCAAAACTCTTAGGTGGCGTAAAATACTAACACCATGCTTAAAAGAGAAGGAGTATAGTGCATTTGATCTCCGTAATAAATGAATTGTTTACATTGAAAAATTATCCATTTTTTAGTAACATAGAGCACAAAATTTCAAAAAAAAAAATTTATATAAGGTTGCAATCTTAAGATGTAGAATTACAAATGCACCTCAAAAATTCATCGGAAAATGTTGTTTTAATGTTGAAAAACCCTTTAATTGATCATCTATATGCAAATAACAAAGATTTTGAGTCAAAAAAATAGTGTATCTTGCAACACATTATCTAGACCATCAATTTTAAAGATTTTTATATGTTTATAGATCTACTTGATTTTAACCATTTTTTGGAGTTTAAAAATTTATAATGATATATGAAAATAGATTTTGAGATGATCCTAATAATTTTTTATACCAAAATTACATGATAAAATTTGGAGTTGCACTTCAATTGGATTGTTTAAGGTTGCAACCTTATATAAACCACAACCTTTATATAAAGTTGCAACATTATACTATAAAATAAGGTGCGCGATTGTCAACAAATAGCTCATTTATCTTTTGTAAATAGAGGTCACAATCATTATTATCCTTTAAATTTTAAAATGGGTGGTTGTAAGAGTGTCTAAAAAAAATCTCCAACTTCATAAATCATCCCTAGCCATCCAATTTGATATCTAATAACTGGAAATCATAGTGATCTTTACATACAAAATATAAATGGTATTTTTTGTAACCTTAAAATTCTTTTAGAAAAGAGTCCTCCCAATGTTAGAAAACATTCAAATCGATTCATAAGGTTTCAACCTTGTATATAAAGAGAATATAAATTGTAGTTTATCTTGCGGACCGGGCCGGGCCCAGTCAGCTGGCCCATTAAAAGGCATCCCTATAGACTTCCTAGGGTTTCAGATTCATGCATACAGATAAAAGCGCCCCTTTCCCTCTCCATTTGAGCTTAGAGCAGCGTATCAGAGGCAAGCAATCTGAGCGCTCAAGATGGGTAACCTCTCTCTCTCAATCGAACTGTTGAACTATCTGTATCTCTTGGATTCCCCATCTTCTTCTTCTTCTTCCCCCCTCGCTATTGTACTTTTTCTTTCTCTATTGAACTGTAACTCTCCCTATTGTTTCGTTCTTCGTCTTCATTTCTCTCTATTGAACTCTCTATCGATGTGTTGAGTAATGGGATGCTGTTGTTATGGTGCAGGTATCTCTCGTGATTCTATGCACAAGAGGCGTGCCACAGGAGGGAAGAAGAAGGCCTGGAGGAAGAAGAGAAAGTAAGTGTTTCCATTGATCTATTTTCAATGCTTGTTTGGTAATTTATTTGTTTCTGGATTATTATTATTTTTTCACATATGAATCTTAGTAGAGCAGGCCATGTCAATTCCTCAATTCATGCGTTTGATTACTGTCTTCTTCACGCACCTATAGATCTCTTCATTCACTCTCTCATGTTCAATTCCTTTTTTCAATCCAACTTCTTTATTTTGTATCTTAGTTTTTTTTTTAAAAATAAGTGTATAGTTATGTTTTCTTTTCCGGAATTTCAAGGTATATTTTGTTGGTTTTATTCTTTTTGAATTCAGTGATAAGCACCAACTTTTGGTAGATCACATCACTCTATGGACTCTTGTCAGTGTAATTTATTGAGTAAAAGAGGCATTTGGTGGACCGCATAGTTTTATGAACTTATGCTGCAAATTTACTCTTTTTTTTTTTTGCATACCATCCGTTCTGGTTCATATAAATCACCACTTGCCAGGCGCTTTTCTATGTTGAACTCTCCCTCTCCTCTCTCTCCCTCCCCCTTCCGGCACTTCTCACTCTCTATCTCTTCACACTCACCCATAGACTCAGAGGTGGTCTTAATCTTTTATATGCGTCATACTCTGATTGTTAGCCCATATGTACTCATTATCTACCAGACCCATATTACGCTTCTCCTTTTTTTGGCGCAATTGGAATGCTCATGTCAAGAGCATTCACCTTTTTATATACATATTCGAGTACATTAATAATTTTTTATCAGCACAGTTAAGATTTTTTTGTAAAGTGGCTTATTTGTATGTTTGTTCTTGCTGGATTTTTAAAGGTATGAATTGGGGCGGCAGCCTGCAAACACAAAGCTGTCCAGCAACAAGACAGTGAGAAGAGTACGCGTTAGAGGAGGCAATGTAAAGTGGAGGGCCCTCAGGTTGGATACCGGTAATTACTCGTGGGGAAGCGAGGCTGTTACTCGCAAGACTCGTATTCTTGATGTGGTTTACAATGCTTCAAACAACGAACTTGTGAGGACTCAAACTTTGGTGAAGAGTGCTATTGTGCAAGTGGATGCTGCCCCTTTTCGCCAGTGGTACCTCCAGCATTATGGTATTGATATTGGGAGGAAGAAGAAGACGGGAGCTGCAAAGAAGGAAGGAGAGGTACAAATTTGTGATTCCGTATCTCATTGTATTGTTGGTTTTAATTTGAATCCTATATGGTATGATAAATTGCCAAATGGGTCTGGTTCTTATGAATAACTATTTTGGAATTTTTAGGTTCCAAGGTTGTCATCTTCTTTTATTTTTTATCTATTCAGTTTATTTATTTTTGGTCACTATCGAATCCTTTGAAATTTTGGGACCAATATTTGAAATTAAAAATTACATCGTTCAAGGTTTCAAAAAACGCTAGGCGGCTTGCCTGGCGCCCAGCGCATAGGGGCGCCCAAAACCTCGGGCACCCTGTTGGTGCAAATTCTTAGCAATTTTTTATATATTTGCTATCCAAATGCACACATATGCATTTATTTGTGTCAAATTTTGTAATTTATTCAATTTGCAAATATCACAAGTTCGTAACATACGTTTTTATATACAAACATATCACATATCTCAGGTTCAGAATAAACTTATTCAAAATTTCAAACTTTACAAAACATCTAAAAGTCTAATAGGCTATTGTAAGAAAACATTTCAATGAGAAAAGAAAACGTTTTCAATCCACAAAAAATACTTTCGATTCTCAGAAATTACTGCTTTAGATTCTCATGAATAAGTTTAGAGATTGAGGGTTTCTTTTCTTTCTCACTTTGTTTATTAAAAAATAAACCCCATAATCTTTCTTTTCTCACTTTTTTTATTCAAAAATAAACCCCATAACATGGGCCTTTGCCCTTTTGGGTGTAGGGCCGCTTGGGTTGAGGTGTTCGGTTTTTTTGTTCAAGCCACCTAGGGGCTGGGCGGACCGTTTTTTAAAACAGTTTTTTAAAACATTGATATCGTTTTGATCTTCGAGAAATGTAACTTTGTCAGTGAAAAGGAAGTTTTTGGTGGTTGTATGGGCTCCATATACTATACATAAAGTATTTACATTTATGGCATTAATTCACATATACATATATCATATGTATAGATAGATCTATATGATTACAGTAGCCTAATGTGTGATATACAATATCTGTGAAGGACATTTTCTCATGCTTTTCCGTGATTTGTGTATGCGTTGTGTTCCCTGTACATACGTAAAAAATAAAATTTGATGTGGGTTTTATGTGTTACATTTTTTACTTCATTTGATTGTCCTTCTCTCTCTTTTGAAAGCGTATTTTACGAGTATTGTGTCTTTGTCAGACAGAATGTATTGCACCCAAGTCTAGGTTGTGCCTTTAAAAAACTTTTGCTGGAATTTATTTGATAGAGAATGTATTGAATTGAAATATTTTTTGTGAAAATTGTCATTGTGATTTGTGAAAAGTAAGGTTTACTTAAACAGAGTGCACGACAGCGGCACCGTCTTTCTTCTTGTATATCTGACCAGCTTAATGTAGGTTCTCCCCAATTTTGTATACGGTCTACTTCTCTGAGCACCTGAGCTGTGCGATGCCTTATGTTGCATACCTTCATCATTAGTGGTGTTTTCATAATTGATATGTCCTGTTAATACAAGTTAACTTTTCTGAATAAAAAAAAGAGAAGAAGGCGCACCAGCACAATTACAGTAATATTCCCTTGTTTACAAGCATTGGGATGAATCCCAGTATCTTATCATTTTATTAATGAATTTACAATACAAAACAAGCAAACTAGTTGGCTTATATGGTGACCGTATTTCTACATATTTTTTCCATGTTTCAACAGTCCTCTTAATGAGCCGAAGCACCTTGGTATCCCATCTCAGCACATTTTATTTCATGGGTCACCCTTAGCGATAACCAGTGTAACAGTGTTACATGGAGACTTTATATATTTCATTTTGTTGCGTGTTGACATGTATAGACATGGTTCTGACAAGTTGTCTGTATGTGTCAGATCATTTTATCGATTCTTCAGAGAATATCGACGCTTCTATAGCGTCGTTAATTTTCTATCCGTTAGATGGTCTAGGGGCACATGGTAGTGCGAGTGTTTTCAACCCAAAAGGTCTCAAGATTGAATACGTGTGAGGGAATTTTTTTTAATGAGATTTAGCATTTTTTGAACTTTGTAGGATTTATATTTTCAAGAATGAATTGCAGTGGCAGGTTTGGAACATGAGAAGTGGTGACATGCCCGAGTGTTTTCAACCCAAAAGGTCTCAACATTGAATACGTGTGAGGGAATTTTTTTTTAATGAGATTTAGCATTTTTTGAACTTTGTAGGATTTATATTTTCAAGAATGAATGGCAGTGGCAGGTTTGGAACATGAGAAGTGGTGACATGCCATACTACTTGCTATTGCTACGCATGTCATTCAAATGCCCATTAACACTGGCAATAACAGCTCCTGATAGTGACCAGAGCACCAATCCTGTTTGGAATAGATTAGCTATGGAATTAGGAAATATAGGAGATGGAATTTGGTATGATGAAACTTTTTCTTGGAGTTCCAAGTAAGCCTTTTCTTTTCTGATCATTCATTCTCATGAAGTGGATTGTTAAATTGAATGACTGCTATTATGCATTTAAATCATTATGCTATCGAGAATGTTTGCATCCAAACTTGATAGTGACAAACTTTCAAACTTCTACATCATTTTTTTCTGGGTAGATTTGAGATGCCAGTTTTGACTATATTGTTACCTCTCACTGAGTTTAATTATGTTAAGAAATGCATCATGTCAATAGTGGTAAAAATATCAGTTTGTTTTAACTAGGTTTTTGTCCCTAGTTATGACTGTAATGGGTGTTATACCCAAATTGCAACAATAGGGTATTGATCATGGAATTTGGCCAAAATCACCCTCTGTTTTGTTCCAAATCTCTGCTAAAATAGACTAAATTTGAAACTGAAAGTTTCCATAATACGTTTTTTATGATGGCTTGAATTAATTTTGTATTTTAAATTCTATCTAAAATCTAGCTTGCGAATTTTAATTTTAAATCTATGTTTTTGGGGCTTTACAGGAGGGTGAAGCTGCAATTGAAGAAGTCAATAAGAGCAAACATGTTCTTAGGAAGCTAGAGAAACGTCAGGAGGGACACAAACTTGATCCCCACATTGAGGAGCAGTTTGGAGGTGGTCGATTGCTTGCTTGCATCTCTTCCCGCCCTGGGCAATGTGGACGAGCTGATGGGTATGCACGAACTCTTATTGCCCTAAAACCTGTCATGTTATTCAATTGTTTCTCCTTTTCTTCATAACCATTTGATAATGTTACTGCTTTCTAGAAGTATTCTTAGGACCTCCTCAACCTGGTCTGTGGCCACCGACCTTAATCCCATCCACGCTATATCAGCCTGAAAAAGAAGTGATGTCCTAAGACTGAACAGCCACTATGCAATATTTTGATGGTCAGATCTAGGTGTTGAGGAACTCAAGATCCTTTTTTTCTTTTTAGTTTTGAAAAACTATTCTTTGGTGATTGTAAAGTGGGTCTAAAGATTTCAGATGGAGTAAATCCTCCTAAAAGTGGGTCTAAAGATTTCAGATGGAGTAGATCCTCCTAAATCGGTCTCTTCCCGGGGGGTGAATAGGTAAATGGTGCGGTCCATGCTACAATCATCATTAAAGCTTTGTCCCAACTAATTGGAGTCGGCGACATGCCACACATCTTTGATTTTTATCAAACTTAAGGTGCTCGATGCTCTACACGAGTACCCTAATTTTTATCAAACTTGGGGTGCTCCTTATTAATTCATTTCCATGCATGTGACAGATACATTCTAGAGGGAAAGGAGCTTGAGTTTTACATGAAGAAGATTCAGAGGAAGAAGGGTAAGGGTGCTTCTGCTTGAACTTGCAAATTATTTGCACGTTTTTGTGGTTTTACACCCTTGTGGTTTTCAAGAGATTTAATTGGGAATGCATTTTTGGGGATTGGATTAGGCATCTATTTGATGAGGTTAGTTTTTGGGATTTGGTCAAACCTTTTGTAACTAGGGATCAAGGACAATTTTGCAGCATTGTCGCCTATGTTAAGGAACTGTTCTGTTCCATTTTCCGCATTTTGTTTTAATTCAGTTTCTTTTTTCTTCTGTCAAAATATTGATGCATGCATCCACTGTGAGACTACTTCAAAACTTAGCAGCAAGTGAATCTTTTGCTCCCTCTCTCTCTCTCTCTCTCTCTCTCTCCCCTATGTTTTTTTTTTTGCATCCACAGGGACCAATGAACGGCTCAGTCCATAAGACCTTTTGCAGGTCCCTAAAGGGGCAAATTATTGAGGAAAACATGCGCGTATTGTCAAATTGAAAATTAGGAACTTTTTGAGGTATCTAAATGAAGTAAAATGAAAAAAATTGACAAATTAAAGGGTTGAAAACACCAATTTTTTCTGGAATAGGTTCTTATCAGAATTTTGGTGAATTTGTGTACTTTAAAATATATGGCTGACATTTGTTTATTTTTCATTAACTTCCTTTCTTTTTGTGGATAAAGACCCCTAACCCTAACACTTTGAGCTCTAAAGGAAAAGTTTATATAAGGTCTCAGCCTCGTACTATTCAAGTATGGTGCGCCTCAAAAACCCATTGAAAATTGTTGTTCTAATGATTAAAAATCTATAAATTGATCATCTGGACTCTAGATATATAAATATGAAAAAAAAAAAAAAAAGAATCTTAAGCAGCAAAAATAATGCATCTTTTTCAAAAAATTTCACATTACATTTTTAGAACGATAAATTTCATAGTTTGAGATGCCTTATGGAAACTCGCCAGTAATTCTTATATGAAGTTCTTACAAAGGAAAAATATCAGAAGTTTGAGTATGGTATAAGGCAAAACATGACCTATAGTGATTATCAATTTATTTAGGTTTTCATCATCACTTGGCCCACATATTTGCATAGTTCTAGTATTGTGTAACTCTATTTGGGTGGGCATTATATGCTTATGCGAGTGCCATGGAGGTCTTTGTTTCAATTTCATTACATTGTGAATTTCGTGTACCAATGAAAATTTTGGAAAAATAACAAAAATATGGTCAGATTCTCAGTACCAATGCATCTGTGAATGTAATCTCATGTTTTCCTATAAAAGTTTAGGAAATATAGCAAAAAAGAAAATGCTCTGATTCTCCTGAGAGCATGCAAATAAAACAGTTGGTGTTGATAGAATAAGTGAATATACTTTTTTCTGTTTTTTCCATTGATTGTCATGAATGTTAGAACATAATTTGCAGAATGACAGAATCATATGGTGCATGCTTCGGTGCACATGGCCCAATCTTTCTCTTAAAAACTAGCAAGGATTTGCTCACTTCACTTACTTGATTCGGATGTAAGCTTCTACTGTAATTAAGACCAGATTGGCCATGCTAGTTTGAACAGTTGAACCAGGAATCATGTACGATTTCATCAATGAACTGGCAATTAGTAAAACCTGATCCGAATTGGTCAAGCTTGGTGTGAATCTCTCCTAGTTCACGATTAGTTACAAACGCTTTTTGACAAGCATTTGCTGCGCTGCACTTGGTTAGGTAAACCAAAAACCTCTTGATTGATACAAACACATTCCCACAAGTTCCCAAAAAATATACAATGACACAATTACTTGTAACAATTTTATGTGAAATTTGATGGTTTGGGTGTGCCACAAAGTTCAAAAAAAAAATTTCCACAATTACTTACAACCATCTGATATGAAATTTGATAGTTTGGATGTGTCAAGTTCAAAAAAAATTCTCCTTTGGTACAAAGAGGTCACAACTACTTACAATCATCTGATGTGAAATTTGATAACTTGGATGTGTCTAGTTCGAGAAAAATTGTCCTTTTGTACAAAGAGATCACAATTACTTACAACCATCTGATGTGAAATTTAATAGCTTGGATGTGCCATAAAATTCGAAAAAATTTCTTTTGAACTTAATACAACTGCCCAATTTTATATCCAATGGTCAAGATTAATTATGACCACATTGTACAAAAAGTAAATGGTCTTATTATATACTTTCTCAACAACTAATCCCAAAATCATAAGTATTGAAAAAACTCATATAAGCAAAAAAATCTTATATATCCTTTATCATGAGACATAATTATCACTATAAATAAAAAGCATCATGAACCTCCTAGTTGAACCAATTGGATTGGGCTTAGAATGAGTTTGGTCTGAGCAATGAACTAGCAATTGATCAAAATTGTTTTATGCGAGTTAAAACTAGTCACGATTGGTTACTTAAACCATTTTAACCAGTTGGACTGCCACTTAAACACCCAAGCATGGTTTTGACCGAAGCTTTCAAGTGTTTCTCTTGTGTGCTTTTTTAGTTCTATGTTTTCACTTTTCACCCTACCCATCTACCATGTTTGAAAAATGATCCCTGTGATTTAGCACAAAAGAAATTTGACAGCCACTGAACATCTTTCACGTAAAGGATTGTATACTATGAGACGGTTTGGACATCTATGTATGAAATGTCATTCACTCAAGTGGCCAGGTTTGGAGTAAAACACTTATGAGCCAGACATTTGTCAATTTTTTTGAGTTAAAAACAAGTTCGTAAACTAACCCAGTTACAAAACAATCATATCAAACATCCAACATATGACTCACTTCAAAAATAAAAAATAAAAAATTGGACATTGCATAACCTAAGAATAATAAAACACACTAAAAAATGAGATACCTACAATAGAAAACACACGATACTTTTTTAAAATATCAGAACTACTAACGGAAATTTTACTTAAATCTACATTTCTCCATCATGAACGTATTGTGTAATATTAAAAAATCTTAGTTCACTTTAGTTCAATACTTTTGAGCCAAATAACCGTCATATTATCAGACTAGTACTCAAAACTCGGCCCATAAAGCGTGGTCACCAATGTTGCAAAATCCAAACCTTAGTTTCCTTCATTTTAAAAAGGAGGTTTATAACTTATTCTTCCTTCTTCAAAAAATTTTAAATTAATTCTTTAAATTTTGATACACATTTTTTAAAAAATAATCTAACCTGTCCATCCACCAGCTCGACCAGTTTCGTCGGGACCAGTCCTTTTACCAGTTCAATGGCCAGTCCAGCCCTTACACATCGCTGATAACATTGTGATCTACAGCAAATTCCACAGGTTCAAATCTCAACCTTTCTACAAAAGAAAACATTCATTGGAAGTAAAAGAACTGATCATCATGCGAATGCTCTGGATTTGAAGACGCCCTGACATGAGGGCATCAGAGAAAGCACAACTTTGAAGCTTTTAGCAAGAGAAGTGATTAACTTTCTCAAAAAGAGAAGTGATCCATTTACCAATTCACTGCGACAGCAAAACAAGACCAAAAATTGACATGAAGAAAGGGATATCCTTTTCTAAGAAACAACCCCTTTCAACACCATGTACGTATATATATACTCAAAAACAAAAGAATTGAATGAGTCTTTCCGAGACCTGAACTTTAATTACAAAAATGGAACACGAAAGAATTACTTACAAATGCAAAGCAGAGGACCTGAAATATGGCCTCTAAAAGTGGCCACATTTTTTACACCCAAGGAAAATAGGGCTCAAATCTTCAAACCTGTAACGTAAGGCATTCCAATCACATCTCATACCCAATTCACATATAATAATCATGATGCCAAATGCACCAAAATTGTATTTTGAAGCAGGGTGCCTCTATTTTGTGACCACCTCTCCAAATCTATCCTTCTCTGAATGCAACAGACTAACAACATCATTGAGCTCGGGAAACGTCGCTAATAGGAGAAGCTCGAGAAGGTTGTACGCCAGTTGCTTAATGCAAAGTGCAGACTGCAAAAATCCAAGACACATCATTTTAGAAGCAAACAGGTGGGGTTGAAATGTATCTGGGGACACACGTACTACAGTGAGTCTACCCTCCAGAATCCATCTCGGAAACAGATTTTGGATCCAAAATTTTTCAGGCCTGTCATCTCGGCCACCACGTTCATAAATATTTAAATACATGAATTTTGAGTCTTTAAATTGGTCTATCTTGTACTTTTTTCTTGGGCCATTCAATTGAAATATTTAAGGATCATCAGAACTTCACTGCTTTTGGAGCTCTACTTCTATTTTTAGTTCCTTTAGTTCTAAAGATTTAATCATTACTTCTCGTTTATATGTTTTACATACATTCATACCTTCATTTTATGTACCAGAACTTCGCTGATTCCACTCAGACTCGACCGAGTTACTTGGCCTTGGCCTAGGGGAGAGGCGGGTTTTCCCTGCTGTACACTATGCTTGTGAAGATTTTATTTATTAATAAGTTGATTTTAAGTCAAATACGTTTAAAACTTTAAATGGAATTTTGGGTAGTGTGGACACACCTTTCCAAACATGCCCAGGGTTTGAGACCCATCATCGCGTCCTCGAAGTCTTTTCCCAATTAATTGGGATCAGCTACACAAATCTTAATCCACCATTCTACTCTAGGGGGTTCGAGACCCATCAATGCCCTTATTTTTTAACTCGCAAGGCACACTCTTATTTTTTAAACAGTTAAAAAAAAAACGAGCGATTGCATGAATCAAACCTAAGACCTCTTATATAGGGCATCCCAGTGTCGGGCTTCATAACCAACATGATTTTTAACATTTCATGTTAAAAAGTGGGAGTCTACATTCTATATAATTGTTGCCTTCACTGTTTTTTTTTTTAACTTGGGCTGAACTGGGCCGAGTTCATCATTCTCGACCGAGCAACTCGCCTCAGCCAAGGTGCAAAGGCTTGGCCTAGTCGATTTTCTGTACACTGCTTTTATTTCCTTTCACGAATCAACATTTGTAATAGATATACAATGTTGTACAGAGCCATATGAATAAGTACTTTTTATACCTCAATTCTTACTGCATTATATTCAATATACGTGCACACCCACAAAAAACGCACAAGGGGAAAATTTTCAGTAGTTGGAATAAGTTTCAAGATAATAAGGAACATAGGTGCATGAAATGAGAGAAACTAGATACGTCAATCTGCAGAAGAACTATGCCAAACCAACCTGAAGAAAGGAATATAAATCCTGGGCACAACTTTCATACTCTTTACGTCCAAAGAGACTCACGAGAGCAGCTGGTGCATGATCTGCCAATATGGAAAAAATAAACCCATAAAAGGCAAAGGAGCCAAGTTTAATCGAAGTAAAGCTTGATATTGCATGCATAGAGAAACCGAGAATTGATGACACATTACCTATATAAGTGAAAGAATATGGATTTGCTAGTTTAAAAATAAGAATTTGTACTTTTCTCTCTGATATTAAGTGAAGCTTTACTAACTGAAGCTGAAGTACATCAGCAAAATATAGAAGAAACAAACATAAATTAAAAAAATAAATAAAGAAAAGGGCTAAGACATCATGAGAGGGCCTCCCGCCAGCCCCCCAACCAAAAGAAAAGGAAAAGCAGGTAATCAGCACATCTGTTTGCTCCTCAAAGAACATGGCAAAGCAAAGGAACTACCGGAACAAATATCCTGCTTCTATTGCGAATAAAAGCAAAACACTAAACTTGCAATATACCCAATCCACCCACCAATGGAACTTCCATTGAACAGAAAAACAGGAAAACATGTCATTCTCTGTCTGCTACATAATATTGTACAAAAGTTGTTTGTCAGAAGGCAAAAAGGTCAAGAACTCAAAATCCATTACAATTTGCACAGTGGTTAAACAAGTGAACTCCTGGAACCACATATTTTAGTGGCTGGCGTTGAACAAACATACTCATAGACGAATGAAAAACTAAAATGCTGTATGAGGTTTCAAGCAGGTATCAAATTAGTTTAGGAACATTGTCTCACCGATCATTAGCTCTCGCACAAACTTCGCACGACGTGCAGCCTCGAGCTGTTGGTGTTCTTCCAATTTAGAGTAATCATCTTTTACATCAATTTTTTCAGTCTCTTTCTTAGGTGACACTATACCTCCCACATGTGTAGGTGTAGACAGACTTTTTGGTGGCAGTGACCTTTGCCGCTTTGGATGCTTACTTAGGAAAATCCCATCGGGCCATAGGATCTACAGCAAATGATGCATAAAGCAAATATAGATATTTGCCATCAGAGTACAGCTGAAACTTGAAAGCAGTAAAAGCATGTTCACAAGTATTTTTAAACTATCTCGTCCAAAGTAAACATAGCTGATCGAGATGAAATACTGTCTTAAATATGAAGGAACTCATCAAATGCAAGATGTTCAACCCATTGTTTCAAACATCCCTTTAAAATGCTAAAAGAAACTGAAATATAGACATTATTTTTTAATTTCTTTTTGGCAAGTAACTGGAACCAGATGAAGCACAAGGCATTAGTCTGAATTTTCAGATCAGACTAAAAATAAACAGAAATTTAGGATCCTCCTAGATCAAGGGAAAAGAGTAGCAAAATGGTTCCTGAGGATCTCAGTGTGCAAATCCATGAAGAGCTTCATAATATGTAAATCATCATATGGTAGCAGCTAATCCTAATAATCATTGTCTATCACACAAAATTATAGCACAACCAAAGTCTTCTATATTGCTAAACATTTTCAAGCCTGTCTGATTGAACCACACAATGCAAATACTTTGACGTGAAAGCTTCCAGTCTCCCAGGTCCAGGTCACAAAATCAAATTACCTCTTGTATTTGTTTGCTGCTAATCAACTATGACCCTTGGGACTTCAAAAAATAGGAAATGAGCCATAGGCTGCTGGCCAGGGCTTATGTATCAATCGGTGTATAATGTGGGAGGTATTTATCTCTGAGGAAAAACAACAAATGTACTTTGTTCTCTTCACTTAGTAAGTAATAATTGAAGAAATTGCATATTAATAACTCTCACAAAATTACAAGGATATTCCAATATACAATGAGGCCTTATGCATGAATCTGCATGTGTCATGTGCATGAGCAAGTACCTGTAAGAGGATGTGTATGCATATGTATGCATGAATCTCTATGTGAATTGCTTTAATTGCATAGCCCTACACATTCTTCTCTCATAGATAGTAAAGACCAGTATTAAAGAATACAACCTAGATTAATAGCTGTTCAGATTTAATAACCCAGAGGTATAGTTCCCATTGCTACATAAGCCAATTCATCAGCACTTCTATATTGCATGTGTGCGAGAACTAAATCAGACTGGTTAGATGAGTTACCTCCTCAATTCGTTTGATTCCTAAAGCAATAACTGATCCCTTTCTCAGAAGCTGGATTTTGTCAATCAGCCAGTCATCAAAAGCATCTCCCATTCCTAGCTGCAAAACCTGTTTGGCTACCCAAAATGCCTGACGTCTGTAAGAGACACAATAATAAACATCAGGAATGAGTGGCAATACCTTTAAAAAACTTTCAAGATTTTAAAAAAATCATTACATTTTCCATAGAAACTCCAGGCCCTATACAAGAAGTAAATAGCTGATAGCCGCATTGTATATTGGGAGGATAATACCAGACTGGAGCTTTTAACAAGCCAGAATATTTGATCGATCATAGAGTTTTTAAGTATATAATAACACTACAAGCCTGAACATCTAAACAGTTCAAAATTATCTGATGACAGATCAGTTTTTTCCTATTTACAGGAAATGAATAGAAAGGTGCAACTAGTTCAAAATATGTTCTGAAGTCCAGAATGGGGCTTATAAAAAGAATAGCATCGGGTCCAGATTTTTTATTAGGTTCATGCAAACATTAGTCCTTTATATTTGTGGAGGACAACTGAACCACAAAAGTCTGGCTGATGAAGATCGAGGAATTCAAATGATCATTTCACAATCAAACAAGTTTCAGAATTTCAACATACACAAACAAGTGGATCAGCAGAACACTTTCGTAACCTCAGAACTTTGTAATGTTGAACTCAGAAAACCAAAAAGGCAGACAGAGCATGAGACTTCAACAAAATAAATTTAAAATTCGAGTGTCACAAAACAAATGTGGAAAAGAAAATTACATGTTATTTGAAAGTAACGTACATGCACCATTAACTAGTTAAGTATTACCATATGGAATACTCAAAAGTGAAGGTGGGAGTTCATATCAACAATACAAAATGACGGGACCAGCAGCAAGCAAGGTTTAACATTGAATTTGAAAGAATCATCACCTTATCCAGCCACCATCTTGAAGTTGAAAAATTACTTCCACCAAATCCAGTATAGGAACACTCAAGTTTGGAGGAACCCACTGCAGTTCAATAGAATCCATGAGACAAGCATGGTATGGAGCCATTGGACAAGTTGAAAGCACCAATTAAAGTTCAAATGCCCAATTAATATAGGAATGTGAATGAAAGACAAGGAATTAGCTCATGTACAAGAATATTGAGTTTTAGTGATTTAGAACACAAGTCCAAAACAATATAAATGTTTGGCATAAGTTGAACAGCATCAATAGTATTCGAATTTAACAAAGAGACTAGAAATCCTGGTTCAGTATAAGCACAACCAAGTACACTTACATCTGGTACCTTAAAGATCAAAGTTAAAACTGGACAAAAACCAAATGCAAAAAGGTCATTAGAGTATTAACGGAACAATTATGTTTCGAGTAACGCACATATATGCAGTCCAGTCAGCATAAAAAACATAACCAAAGGTTATCCAATCAAAATACAAAATTACAAAGCAGCTCTAATGCAATCCAACTACATCCTCTAACTTCCAAATTTCAACTGGCATTGGCAAATCCATGATAGATTTGCTAATAAGGAACCCATGCCTATCTATCAGGCAGAAATTCGGCTAGAAAGCAACATAAAGCTCCGATGAACATGCAATCAAAAGGGCACTAGTATTATGAAGTGCAGCAACAGACAATTCAATAACCAATTAAAATATAAGCGTTGGAAGCCAAAAATTAAATGAAAGCTTAAAATCACGGTCCTCGGCTCACTCTTCCAAAATGTAACTGAAAGCTCCATACACATAAGAGTCTCATCATCATGGAATGACAGATATCCACACATTTAAGTAAGGACAAGGTTTCTATGAGACCATGTAGAAATGAGTCACCTCTTAAAAATCTATTTTTGAGATGGATTTTTGGACCTAATTTTTAAGGACAAGTAATCTCTAACATAGCGATCATGAATATGAAAAAAAAAATTTAAAAATTCAAAATTAAAAATAATAATTCTATTTAGCAAACATTTGGACCGTTAGTTTCAATTATTTTTAGATGAACTACCTATTTGCATCCTTCTTTAAGATGGATGCTTTATTCCTTGGGGACCACAAATGTAGAAATGTGGTCCCCACTGCATGAAACAATTTTCCTTTAAGTAAATGAGATCAGTGTATCTGCTAATTAATATTTGGTGAACTGCATTGCGGCATGATGGAAGACAAAACCCTTAACCACATGAATTTCAAGGTAAGGGTCCATCCCAGTGACTATATTGCGGTTAAGATACCACAAAGTGATTGAAATGATATAAAGGGTAGGATGCTCTTGTATACAATACTTGACTTGTGAATGTAGTTTAAAATTTTACAACCAATACATGCACATGCAAGTGTAAATACACTTTCACAACTGTTACACCCACAAAATACAATAACTTTTAACTCTACTATCACTTGAAAAACTCAAAATTACAACTCAATGGAGTCCCCAACACAAAATCTAAAACACTTGGTAAATAAAAACTCAAAACTACAAGCACTCTTACATAGACTGCACATATAACTTTATCATCATCAAATACACATCCTTAACAACACAATTCAAAACTCAATGACTCACAATTATTATGAACTCAAAACCACAGTAAATAGATTACCAAAAATACAAAGGGAAGCCAACAATTGAACCCTTAATGCCCGAATCACAAATTGGATCTTTTAGGGACTTAGTCTTATCCCATAGCTGAAAGCACAGATGGTTCAAACTCAAGGGCTTACTCACTGACACCAATAGGAAGCTTGAAACCACTAATTCATCACTTTATATTGTTCAAAATGAGAGAGAGAGAGAGAGAGAGAGAGAGAGAGAGAGAGAAGAGAGAGAGAGATGTAATTTAGACGGACCGTAAAAGGTTAGAGTAGAACGTACGTTAAGAAATACATCTACAATAAAGAAACTAATAAAGTAGTAACGAACTAACTCTACGTAGTAGTA
>NW_006497108.1:233987-275171 GCF_000471905.2 Amborella trichopoda
TAACGTAACGTAACGTAACGTAACGTAACGTAACGTAACGTAACGTAACGTAACGTAAGTAACGTAAGTAGTACGTAGTAGAGAGTAGAGAGTAGAGAGAGAGAGAGAGAGAGAGAGAGAGAGAGAGAGAGAGAGAGAGAGAGAGAGAGAGAGAGAGAAAGAGAGAGAGAGATGTAATTTTGAGGCCCAAAAAGGTTTGATGAAGCTTAGAAAATCATCTCATAAGAAACATAAATGTAGACAATCTCTAGTGATAGAAGGTGATGTCTACACAATATATTATAAAGTATACATCCATAATATGAGAAGGACTATAATGGGTCACCAAAGCTTAATGAAATAGAATTAGAATATTGTTGTAAATACTGAATTACAACAAGGAAATAAAAGGAATAAGGCTTAGAATATGAAAGAGAATGGATGGGATGATTACCTTGAAGGAGTAAAACTAGACACCATGAGATTTGGCATACACCATCACTAGGACAAAGTGCTTCAACAAAGAAAGGGGAAGAGGCTCAAGGAAGACAATTCTCTCTCTACAATGGCTAATAAGTGTGTAGAGAATGGGGGTCAGCAAGGGTATTTATAGCCTTGAGGTGGTGAGACATTTTGAATGAGTCAATCCTAGCCATTGATGCTTTTCATCTATGGCACATGAGAGAGTTTTGATCCTAGCCACACATCTATGTCTAGCCAATAAGATCAATGGATATGATTTGCACACTTTTATCACTCCATGAAAACCCTAGATTGGCAATTTTATCAAATTGCCCTCATCCTGTAAAAGGTTTCTTTATAAGTCCTTTAACCATTCCATAATTGAACTTTATGAAAATGTTAAAACATCATAAGGGTAGAGGCATGCCCTTATGACAATTTGAAAAAGGTTTCCAACTAAGATAATATCTTATAGATTAGCCAATCACAATATACCATTCCATAACCTTCACATGGGCTTAGTCAATGAGATAATAACACACAAAAAGCTTCTTTAACCTTTATTTTCTCTCATGGATTAGGGTTTAAGCCAAAATATCATGTCTATCCTTAGCCCTTGGCAAATGTTTAATCAATTCACATATGTCAAATAACCATGTGACAGAATAATTTGACTTAATTTATAAAATAACTTTTAAATATTATACAACTTAAATGAACGAATAATACAATTCCAAAAAAATAAGACTCCCGCTGGTGATGACATCATGACGATGTCATCAGCATGGGTATCCATGTGGTCCACCTTGTGGCCACTTGGGTGGCACATGGGACCACCCCACAAGCTGTCCTGCCTTGGAATTACCCACAAAAAATTTTAAAATCCACATTTTTTGCTCTAAAAAAAATTCAAAAAACAAATATAAAAAATTCCCAAAATTTTTTTAACGATTCTCCACCATAAATAAACATTTTCTCATCATAACAAAATAGGAAAATTGGTAAATGAGATCTCTAGGCTTAAATCTAGATATTGGGGTGCTTCATTGTAATCATTTAAAAAAAAAAAATTATAAAATTAAAAAAAAAAAATCCACTTGTGTATCCTTTTCCTAAACTTTTTTAAGTTTGCCATGTTCCCATGGCCATGTCACGTCAGATTTGACACCTCATACCATGTCCTTGACTACGTCTAGGTAATAAACGCAACACACACTAAACCTACAAAGTGACATTTCCGTCATGAACAGAAAAAAAAACAGTGGCATACAAGAACGTAATGTCTATCTTTCAAATAAGTCCTCTCACACAGAAAAATGAAAATATTCACAAAGGTTATCATCATGGTAGCAACATCTTATTATCCATCACTGAAATATTATCCATCACAAAGGTTATCATCATGGTAGCAACATCTTATTATCCATCACTGAAAGAATAATAATTTCTTTTTTGACCTGTGCGAAGATATATTGTTTCCATGCAGCATTTCTCTATGACTTGGATGAATTTTTAGAACAGAAACAATGAATAGCTTCCAGAAAGAAGCCACTCAAATATGGGACAGCAGATTACCTCTATGGGGATAGCTGGTTCGCCAACACTTTCGGCAGATAACTGAGATGAATCACGTGGAACATTCACTTCCTTCTCCAAATTTTGCGGAGCTCTCTCAGATTTTCCCAAAAAGTAAACATTCTTTTGTAGCACACTATCTGAATCACTGCCTGAATGATCATCAGCCATAGATTCATGTTTTTTTGGAGAAAGCTTAGCAGGTTCCACAGTTGATGCTCTAGATTTCGGGCGATTAGATATGGGATTTGGATCCATCTGCAAAAGGGACTCCTTTCGTGCAGTGCCCAAATGTTCTTCAGCTGAGAATACTTGGTTGTTTCCATTACTCCCACAACTCTGAGGCTTCATATGTTTTTCATGTGACTTGTCCTCTAGGTCAACTTATAATTCATTTGCACAAAAGAACAGAAATCTTGACAAATAAGAAAGGCAAAATAAAGTTGACGTAAATGCATGAGAAAACCGAAATTACAATCGGGAAACACACTCACCAGACAATGTTTGTATGATTGAGAGGGAATTTGAAAACATGTATGTCTGCAATAGGATATGGTTGTTCAGCTATTTCTTCTTACTGAAAGGAGAAGAAAAATAATTGATAAAAGAGTAAGGCTACTAGAAAGAACAAACCTGGGAATCAACACTTAGGAAATCCCAAACCTCAATAGATCCAGATATTCTGGGAAGCAGAAGTAAACTCTGAAAGCACAAAAGGCAAACAAAAGTGACGAAGCATAATTGAGAATAGCAGAACATAAGGAGCTTATGAATTTCTAGCAAAGAGTGACATTACTATAAAGATTTATGCAGGCTCCATTTCACCGAAGTGTATCGCTCAACTTTTATCGTCAAGCTTAAAAGAAGTTGCATTTTCAAAAGACTTCACAAAGAAATTACCTTTAAGTATTTGTCAAGCAATTTACACCTTTCATGAACAACATAAACATCAAGACCTGATGAAAGAAAATGCTTTGGAGGCAAACTGAGATTGTACTCAGGGAATTCTTTAAGGCGTCGATGTAGCTCCTCAAAATGTCGAAATCTAATTAGAACACATTCATGGTTCAGCCTCAAGAAGGAGAAGCAATAAAACAGAAGAGGTTTTATGAAATTTTCAACCAGAAACGTCAAAGAAAGCAAGCAGGGTAGAGAAAGGCATCATGTTGGTGAGAGGAACTTTACTCCACAATCTACAGCACCTTCGTTTAATTGTCCAGGAATTATAATCAGCATCCGTTACAGCAATTGAATACACAGCAAAGGATTTAGCACCACTCTTGACAAGATTGGCACCCAACACCTGTGGAAAGGAAATAAACTCAACATCCTTCACATTTATATGTCCAGAATATCCCACCCAAGAGTTCAATTCTCAGTACAACTTTAAGCTTCCACGTGAAGATACCTCGCATCTCAGTTTGAAGAATGGGTTGCCGATGTTAGAGATTTCAGAAGATTTCAAGGATGGGTTAGAAACTTCAGAAACAGAAGAGGCCACAGATGAAGAAGAAGCAGTTGCCCCGCTAGAAACCCTACCCCAGTTTTGCAACTCTGGGTCGTTGTCATCACTGGACGCATCTGATTTGGTTGTTTCTTTTGATGCATTCAGGATGTCCTGTCCATCTCCTAACAAAAATGATGTTCTTTCAACCTCTTGCCACGTGCCCAACTTATGCTTATTTGACCTTGACTTTTTCCCGCCAGACTGAGATCTGAATACTCTGGGATAACGCACTTGAGCCTTACCACTCCTCCTTGATAGAGTGCCATCCGAACTCTCAAGAGGATGGCGCACAAGTGAACCAGCACCATTTCTCTTATTTTTACTATCCCAAACTTTAGTACCAGGAGAATCTAGACCTGTAATGTTATTGTTGTCATCATCCTCACTGTAAGAGCTCTCACTCGCCAGCTCAACCTCCTCCAACCGCACAACATGGTCGTGTTCATTCTTTTCTGGGTGCGGTATATTCATGGAGTAGCCATGGTCCCCACCTGGATGGACCGGAAAACCTTCTATTACATGGATATCAGCTTTACCAGACAAAACAGGATCCCCCTTAGAGGCATCAACCTTGACTTTTCCATTTTGTATTTGACACTCAGATGATCCTTTCAAAGAGTGATAAGTGCTCTCAGAAAAACCAGCTGATGATCTTCCCGAAACTTGATTGACAGGTCCAGTGGTTCCCTCTAACTTTTTGTAGTCCCGTCCTTTAGTCCACATATTTTCAAAATGCTCGGGAGCAAGAGCTTGAGTCTTCGTTTTGGACATGACATCCAACATCTGGCCCCATTCTCCCCCAGATCGGTGTGTTTGAATCCTTTTGCCATCTCTAGTAAGGGTATTTGGGGGCAAAGCTCTCGATTGCGATGAATCAGCATTGTTAACCACAGGATTAAGCTTGTTGCTCACATGCATCTGTCTTGTAGGATAGATGGTAGCCAATGAATTATGACCATATTGTGCTGCATCCTTCTGGATATCAGAAGTAGTATTTTCCTTAGTTCCATCTGAACTGATTTTGGAAACATCAGGTTTAAACTGCACTAGTTCTACACCTGATAAAGAACGGTCTATAAACCCAGAAAAATGATCAGTTGATGTCCTCGAAGATCCACCTGACTTACTCTGGGATGTCTCTTGCGCTGGACTCTTGGCAGCTTTATCAGCCTTATTGTTTCGCGAAAGAACAAAGGATTCAATCCGCTCATTGATAAACCTACCATCAGAAAACAGTGGAGAGAAGAAAATCAGATATAGTCAATGAAATACCCAAGCCAAAAGAATAAGTATCCCAGTAAATAAATATGTTTAATAATAAAAATGCCCAGTCAGATAAATAAGAACAGAGAGGAAACTATACTTGGGGCTAGCCAAATTCATAACTGGCCGCATCACTGCACATGCAAGAAGTTCTCTAGCAGTATATCGGAAAAAAGAACAATGCAGATCTTCAGGCCTGAAGGTAAAAGAAGTAAGTCCTTCCATCAAATGCTGCAGAACCTGGTAAAACAATGATAGGAAGTATTAGTATAGCACCAATAGTAAAATAAGATAAAATAAAATAAAATAGGATAAAATAAATTATTTCCAAAAAATGCTCAACAACAGAGGTGCTTGTCCACAATGGTTACTAAGGAGAAAAATTCAGGCTCACTAACCTTGTGCTCTGCTTCAGCAGAAAATAGTGCTGGATGCAACTTGTCTTCAGCAGCCAAAACTAACTTTAATTGTGTGTCACGTTGGTCAGCAGATAACTTTCTCAATTCATTCTTCCCGACCTTGGCCTGACCCACACGGTAAAGCTCTAACTGGTCACATATTAGATTAATAATATCCCTGCAGTAACAGATCCGTGAATTTCACTCTCAGATACTTTTCAAATTATCTAATCAATAAACTAAACACAAGTAAAGCTGTGGTTCTAGAACCTCGTGAGAAGATCAACAAGGTTTATATCTCTTATACGAAATGATATTTCACCAATAACGCCATGAACAATTTGAACAAGCTCTTCTGGGGCATCCCGATCAGGGGTTATACGTGAGTACCAAAGATCAGTCACCCATTCAGATATGAGATGCCTGGTGAAGTGCTCGATTGCTGCTTCAACAGGTGGAGAATCCACCTTCCTCTTCCAGTTATCTTTTTCAATGTTCAATTTTGGACTTTCAAAAGGCCTCTTCTGAGAGTGAGCAGTCACTGAGGTTGATTTGCTGTATCCAACAGCTCTTCTACGGTTGTCAAGGTCATATGAAATATATCGTAGGAGGATAATTACAGAGACTGCAGCAGGTATATTGATCCAAACAGAGGAGCTCGTCACTGCAATAAACATAGTAGCAGTAAGTTTTGTCATCCTTTTCTTTACGGATGGAAATAGTTTTTTTATGAAATAAACAAATGATGAAATCCAGTATCAATGAGGCATCTAAATACATCTAAGAGTAAACAAGGTGAACTTGAAATGACTAGCAATATCAGTAAGTTGTAATTCTAAACTGGAAATAACATCCTGAACTAAGACAGGACACATTCATTTTAAGGGAAAACCAAAGTCCACTGGGTCAAAACCATGAATTGGCAACCGGAAGAATGGGGTCCACCAGAACAGGACCTGAACCCAAAAGTTTCTCCATCCATAGTCCATTGGATTATAGTAACTGCCCCATTGTTTCATGGCAAGCCTTGATTGATGGGCAGTTAAAATTTCTGTATCTTTCTGAGATTTTAGGCATAAGCAGCCTTAAAGCACCAAATTGTTCTCTATTAGGATTTAAAAGACTAAATAAACCACATTGATGATATGATTCTTTATACCAACGTACTCCTCTGTGACAATCGCTATTATGTAGTCATAGCGGATATCAATCAAGCTTCAGCTGCAATGCAGATGGCTTTGAAAGCTAGAAAACATCCAACTCATTGAAAACAAATGTTTCAAAAGACGGTTTTAAGACACTGGACTTAGCAGGGGTCTGAGTCTTAAAACCACGAGGGGCCCTATTGTGAGAAAAATGGATATACTTGCCAAGTCTTTAAAGACTCGGTAAGTTTTATGAATAGACTCCGGCTAGTCACTTAAGAACCGACAAGTCCGAAGCTGTACATTATTAATGAATCACAGGAGAAATGACAAACTGTATTTTGATTTTCAGAGAATTTCAGGGGTTTTTAAACAGTGTATTTTCATTTTACCAGCTCATCCCTCTTTCATATTTCAGTGCATACCAAAAAAACACCGCTCTTTCATATTTCAGTGAAAACCAAAAGAACCCTAATACCCAGATTTAGTGGATTCAAGGGTGGGGAAGATTTAAGCTTAGGGGCTCGTGCGAGCATATTCCAGATAAGAAAGCTGGCAACTTGAAAGTTGAGGGAGGCATTTTGCAAGTACTTGGGGCAAGTTTATTATGTATCAAACAAAAAAAAGCCGATGACTAGTTGGGAGATTGGCCATTGTTTCATCATCAGAACTCCGGGTAACTATTCTTGGTCGATTTTATTTTCTTACTTATATATTATTATAATAATTATTATTATTATTATTATTATTATTATTATTATTATTATTATTATTATTATTATTATTATTATTATTATTGTTATTATTATTATTATTATTATTATTATACTAAATAAACCAAACCTATAGAGATCTACAGTTTTTCTCAAACAAAATATTTCTTGTTCCAGTATATTTCCAGTTTTAAACTTTCTCCATATTTCAACTAGGGACTTGGCAAGTCAACATGCCTCAGCACTTGGTGAGCCCAAGGGTAAATTAAAATTTTAAAACAAGTGAAACAATGAAACGTCGAGTAGCCATCATACAATTAATAATTGTGAACCATAGAATACGACAAAATAGTGCAAATAGTGAACAAAGTTCAGCACTGCCATCAAAATCCATCATGGCCACAGCCAATAAATTACCAAGATACATACAAATAGAAAAGACTGTTGACAGAACAGTAGGAGATGAGATGACATCACAGGATAATTTTATCAAAGTGGGAATAACCAGAAGAGTCCTGGAGCATCAAAGACCACCTTTGCTTCTCTTACTCGAAGTTATATACGTTCTCTTTTTATTGAACCATTATTTGCTCATTTTTAGCATCTGACCCCTGTTTTTCATTAACTAAGTATCTAGTAATATCGGATCAACAGAATTAGCTTATTTTCACACTTCAGCTACAAATTTTTTCTAGAATTTACATAATTTGATCCACTACAAAAATATATTCAGAAACGTTAATATGGATAACAAAAATCATTGCTTGATTTTTCTTCAAGAAACAATTTTCTTCTCAATAAACAAAAAAAAATGCGGGAAAATGTATGGGCAGCATAAAATGAGAGGTAGAGCTCCCAGAGGCCCACATCGTAAGTGTCCATGTTTTCTTCTTTTTTTGTTATTCCATTGCGTTGAGATGAGCTGATGGAACAAGACCTCCAAAATGCAAACAATCTCAGAAATATTGCCTATACGTCATCAATCCCTCTATTGACCCACCTGACCACATCAAAGGCATAGTCTTCAACAATTAGTACAAAGCCGATCCAAAAATAAAAAATCATAAAACTATTGATAGGATCCATGCCTTCACATGTCCAATAAACCCAATGAACGGCTCCTTCAATTTTCTAATCTCAGCCTCAACTAGTCTACAGGTTCCAACAAGACACCAATCAAGCCACGTTAAAGTTGAGCATGGTGAGATGCCCACCCAAAGGGCTCCTCCACTTTCCCATTCCCTCCAGTAGGTCACTTTGCTACCATTATCTTCTTCCATTTGCAATGCCACTTCCCCCTCAAATTTGAGATGATGCCCACCCAGTGGGCTCCTCCACTTTCCCATTCCCTCCAGTACGTCACTTTGCTACCATTATCTTCTTCCATTTGCAATGCCACTTCCCCCTCAAATTTCTGTACGATCCTCCCATATTAAAGGCCAAGAGATTAAACACAACTTTTATACAAACAAGAAAAACAAGATTATTGAAAACTAAATGAAATGCACAACAGAGCAGCAATGAGTCATAGCACTTGCACTATAAACCCTAGAGGCCTAGACTCTAAACCCAATTGCAGTGATAAGAAATCTCACTTCTCAAAATTTCTTGCAGTCATTTCAGGTATAATATAAGGTACAAACTTCTCCAGGAACTTTGTGAAACACTGACATTGTAATTAAATAGATTAAATACAACTAAATATTCTTAGGCACAATCCCTGCAGTTTGCATTCAATGTCTGATCTCATTTCCTTGCAAGAGAAAGAGAGTTCCAACCATGTCTTTCTTGGTTCTAAAGAAGGTCATCCAGGCAGTAGTGTCATCCATTCTTGCTTTTGATCATACTTTGAATATTTAGAAAGGTAGTATTAATGGCATTCTAAGCCTTGACCAACATGCACTGTTGAGGTGTCACAGTTATTATGTATGGTTGATGCACACTGCCCTAAAAGAGCCTATCTCCATAAGATATCCAGGCAAAAACCATGCAGCTTGCTACTTTTACAATAAAAAATGAATTATGTTTGATATTTCAACGC
Source organism: Amborella trichopoda (assembly GCF_000471905.2). The sequence continues at coordinate 243,071 of NW_006497108.1, forward strand.
CATCAGCCGAATCAGAACTGAGAGGTAGTCAAACCCTTCAAGTCAAATGACAATGCACACGAAAAATGTAGCCCAGTAAAGATTTCATAATGTTGATACATGCATAAACTGTAGTGGTTGAAAACTGGGTTCATCATTCTGCTGAAAAAAACTGTTTCCTAACGGAATAGTGAGCAATAGAGATGATATGATAATTTGTAACATTCACCATTCTGTCAAAAACAACTCCTTCCTAAAGGAATAGCAATAGAGTTGATGACGAGAAAGAGACCATTGATTTATGGCAATATCATTGGTTATGTGATAAACTGATAATTTGTAACATTTTAAATGTTTAAAAATTTGAAAAGGTGGAATATAAAACCGATGACCATTTCTTTTGTTTGGCCTGTTCATTCTTAATATACAAAATGTTTACCATCAACAAGAAGAATCCAGTGTTCTTCCAATTCACAAAGAGAACAAAGGAATACAGACAAAGCAATAATTAATCAAAGCCAAAAACAATTTCTTGCCCAAAATAAATAAATAGATAAATAACTGAAGTTGATAAAGGTGCGACTAACATTAACAAACTAATCACAATTAGGCAAACTAAAATAAAAAAAGAGCATCCACTTCAATTATATCGATATCAAAAACACCAAAATCACAAATTTTCATACCACAAATCATCTACCTTTAAGCTCTTCTTAAACTCATGGCATTAACAGCCAGAAATGTAGCACAATTTAAAAAGAAAAGAGGATCTTTACTAACATGCAGGATCATTAGAGCAAGAAAGGGAACACGTACATGACATTAGGTATGAAAGCCCAATCACACATATACAAAGCAATACAATCCTCTTCTTCCCTTCCTCCACCAGGTCACGAACTGTTTGCTTACCTGGTGTCATCTCAGCCGCTCGATCAATAGCTCTTTTGATCTCTAAAATATTATCTCATGAATACCTTTCAGCCATGGTGTACCCTGAAACAGGCTTCGCTCTAAAGCAAGCCCGTAAATGGCTTGAACAAGCCAAAAGGGCAAGAATTCAGAGCTCAAATTTCACTGCTTCAGTTTTTGGGGAACAGATTCGAGCATGAAGCAGAAATCCCTAGGATTCTATCTACTTCTGCTCTCACATTCGATTCCCGAGGGAAAGATAAGAAGAAAGAAAAATGCAAATTGCTATGGTAATCTCTCTGAATTTTGGAAAATGATCACTACATCTCTCTCGTTCTCGATTTTGCAGCTTCTCTCTTGATTTTGGAGACTGCAAGTTCTCTCTCTTGATTTTGGAGACTGCTGTCTCCTTCAAAGACTGGTAGTCTCCCTCTCAAATATCACAGCAGAAATGCTACATTATCTCCTCTCTCTCCCCTTTCTCCCTCTTCTCTCTCTCCGTTCTCTAACTATTCTCTCTCTACTTTCTCTCTCCTCTTCTATTCTCTCACTTAAAAATTGAGTTTCATTATTGTGGGAAATTGCATGAGAGTTTTTAACGAGGGGGCGTAAAACCGGGAAATCGTGTAACTGTTGTATTGCCGTTAAAAGGCCCCTCTTCAACCCATAAATAGCAAAATGTGCCATTTTCAATCAGGGGTGGATGTATTTGGGCCCATGTTTTGGACCCGGACCAGGTCTTTCAAGTTTAAAATTTGAACCCATACTCGGACCAAGGTCAGGTCTACTGTCGGAGTCCCGAATCGGGTTGGATCCATTTCCACCCCTATTGCCAATGGAAACAAAAGCCAAGAGGCTTGGACGTTTTTCTTCTTAAATTTCAAATTTGTTCTATTTGAAAATTAAGTATTTAAGTTTCGAGTCCTAGATCAACTATTTATGGACTGCTTTTAATTAATAAAACATATTTTTCTAATTTTTTATGAGTTTTTTTTAAAAAAACTAGCATCAATGGATATTTAAAAAAGAGTTTATATAACCCATCACCTTTATAATATAAATTCAGGTGGACCTCAAAAACCTAACATACAATACTGTTTTTCGGTTGAAAACCCTTTATCATCTCAACATCGATGCGTATGGATATGAAAAAATAAAAATAACTTTAATTCATTAAAGTAGTGTGTCTTGTAATGCATTATCCTGTCCGTCTATTTTAAAAAAAAACAAATGCTTATAAATATGCTCGACCTATACTAATTTTTATGCTTTGAATTTTATAATTATGGGCAAAAATAAAATTTCATATCACCCCAAGGGTTTTTGGCACTAAAACTATATATTTCGACATAGTTTGGAGGTACATCATCTTTATCATTTGAGCTTTATCTATGATATTCGGAAGCAGTTATATAAATCTTAGTTTGCTATTCTACTCTATCAAAATCATATTACATTTTTAATTTAACGTAAAAGTACTTCCACATAGCATCATTTAGAGGAAGCGAATGTAATACTGGAAGAGCATATAATATTTTGACTTATTTATTTTCTCACGCTCATCTTAATAGGTTTCTTCCATAAAAAATTATTTGTTTCGTGATTTTTATGGTCAGGCATATACGAGTCATATGCTTTGAATGGTGGATGTAAAAGCCAAAATGCCAATCCTGTCCTAGACTTTTTCTTGCATTTGTGCATAACTACCGTCATTTAATTTCTTGTCAAAAAAAAAAACTACGGTCATTTAATAACTACAATAGAAAAATTATAAATATAAGGAAAATTTACATAGGGATTGGATTAAAGATTCGTTATAACGGAATTGCCTAAAAATAATCGGTCATTTTCAAGAATAACGAAATCTTCGATTTTATTTTATTTTTGATAATTTTGACTTCGGTTTGATGTTTCAAATATTGAACCACATCTTATCCCTATAATTAAAGCAACAGCCCCAAGAGTCATGAAAAAACCCAAAAATACTCGCCATTACAATAAGAGAGAGAAAGCAAGAGAGAGGAGAGAAAGCAAAAGAGAGCAAGAGGAAAGAGGAAGATAGGCGATAGATTTTTTAGAGCCGATCTTTTCTCTCTTTCTTGCTGCCGAGATGGTGGTTTTGCTTGTTGGTTTTGTTGAAAAACTCAGAGAGAGCAAGAGGGAGGAGGAGGAAAGGGCATCATCTGCTTTAGAGGAAAGCACCAAGCCACAGTTTGTGGCCTCCATGGAGGAAGTAGAGGCGAGAGATCGATGGGCCACATGTTGCTCCTAAGCTGAGGCATAAGGAGTTGTATTTTGAAGAGATTTGGGTCCGATGTTTCAAATATCGGACAAAAGTAAAAATTGTAAAAGATAAAAAAGAAAAAAAAAAAAAGAAGAAAAAGAATTATGTCATTCTTGACAATAACGGCCCATTTTTTGACAATTTTATTATAATGGACCTTTAGTCCGGTCCATAAGTAAAATTCCCTAAATAATAAATGTCTCAAAACATTTAGTACGCTTATTTTTATAGTTTGAAGTAGAATTCCAAATAAAAATGTCTTAAATCTTAGTAAATTGTCTTCATTCAAAGAAAATCATGAAGATTTGTACAACACATGAAAAGGAAAAACCGATCCATGCCTTCAAATACTATTGTCATCCCTTAGTGCTCCATGTTTTACAAGGAATTTATCAAACTACACCTAAAATTTAAACCATTTAACATTAATACTAATGCTTCGCGATCTATTTTCTTATAGTCTATCACTGTTTTGATCAAATTTCAATTAGCCCATCAAATAACACATCAAAGTGGACTTACATATTTATCAATTTTTACTTAGCTAAAATGTTAAATAAAACTTACTTTGATAAAATGTCAAATAGTCAAACTTTTAGATCTATAATGATAAATTTCCTTATTTTATCACCCTTATAAAATAGATGCCAAAATACTAATTATCGCCATGCAATTTTTTCTCAACCAAATTTCATACCTAATTGTTATATGATAACTACTGTTCAAACTAAAATGAGGAGCATATGCCACATTCTTGGATCTAAATCAAATGGACCCCATGCCAATCACATTGTGTCTTGATTTGAGGCCTAGTGAAATTATTGTGTGTCAATTCAAATCAAGCCTAAACCCATGATTTCATAATTCAAGGGATAACATACAATGTGATTGTCACATTTTGTATAGTCACTTGCACTCAAGTTGGTTAGATGTAAAAATGAATGATGGCTTGTGCTTACCTTATTTGTGTTGAGTGTAAGGATAATTTTACAGAGCTTTAAGGACATCTAATGATATGTCTTGAATCACAGGATTTTATATCGGACGACTAAAATTCATTTGTGAATCGTGATTGTTTTGCTTATTCTTTTGAATAATTTGGCATGTACAAAAAACTTGTTAAAGTTTATAGTCCTCCCAAGGTTTAAAAAATCGGTAGTTCAATTCGGAATCAAACGATCCGGATCGAAAATTGCCCAGGATGCTCTGGATTAGGTTAAAAAACGGGATTCGGGTAGTTTCAAATAGTAGAATCGTGATTTTTTCGTGAAACCTCCAATTCCGCCGATTATTCACAGAGTTTGGCTGATTCTTCACCGATCCTGAGATTCGTTATCGAGTCAAGCAAAAAAAAAAAAGAGGAACAATCTTTTCTTGAATTATTTAAAAAAAAAAGAAACAAAAATTACCAATTATACGGATTCTTTCTATCCAATCCATCGATTCTCCTAATCCAACATGGGTATAGGTGTGAACGATTCGAGTCACCAATCTATTTTCTTTAACCTAGATCCTTCTATAGTGCTTTTACAATATATATATTTACATAGACCTAGTTTCTATGCGGCCAAGCCCACATATGTAGAAATGCAGGCCTCTTAATAAATCTATTTTTAAGATGGATTTTAAGACTTAATTTTTAAAGACATATAATCTCTAACATGGAGATCATGAATATGAAAAATAAATAACTTTTAAAAGCTAAAAATAATAATTATAGTACGAAAACATTTGGACCGTTAGTTTCCATTATTTTTAGATGGAATATACATACTTGTATCCATCTTTGAGATGGATGCTTTACACTTTATGGACCGCGTATGTAGAAATGCGGTCAAGCCCGCGTGAAACAATTTTCCTATTTATATTTCGGACCTAGTTTCTATTTAGGCAAGCCCCTATATGTAGAAATGCGGGCTTCATGGTAAATCTATTTTTGAGATAAATTTTAAGATTTAATTTTTAAAGATATGTAATCTCTAACATGGCGATCATGAATATAAATAAATAAATAAAATTAAAAATTTAAAACTAATATTTATAGTAAAAAATTATTTGGACCGTTAGTTTCTATCGTTGTTAGATGGAACTCTTTAAAGCTGGATGCTTTTCTGGACCGCATATGTAAAAATGCGGTGCAGCCGCATGAAAAAATTCTCCCTCTCTAAAAGCTGCGTAAAACCTTCGTCTCTCTCTGATTTTGATGCAACAAGTTGCAGATGGCCATGAATTCAAAGGCACTCCTAAATTCTCAACTTCCATGGTTTGATACTCTCCATCTGCATCGAAAATAGACCACGCGTTAAATTCCTAAGTGTTTAATCTCTCTAACTCCATTTGCTGTGGTTTTGCAGGTTCCCATGAATTCTTAGCCATTTCATAGAAGGGGAACCCCAATTCTCCTCTACTGCCACAATAATGGCTCCTCCTGCTCAGTCTCAGAAGATCCCCCCTCCTTCACAACCATCTGGGTAATCTCTCTCTCTCTCTCTCTCTCTCTCTCTCTCTCCCTCTCCCTCTGTAACATCCCAACCTCCTGAATACACAGGGACCCCAATTTTTACATCTATCTAAAACTCTCTCTCTCTCTCTCTAACTCTATAACCATGGTGTTCCAGAAAAGGAGAAGTAAGCGATCTGAAGCTTCAACTGCGACAGTTAGCAGGGAGCCGAGCTCCAGGAACTGATGACCTAAAACGCGACCTCTTCAAAAAGGTGATATCTTACATGACCATAGGGATTGATGTCTCTTCTCTCTTCAGTGAAATGGTGATGTGCTCTGCAACTTCTGATATAGTTCTCAAGAAGATGTGTTATCTTTATGTTGGTAACTATGCGAAGGGAAATCCAGATCTGGCTCTTCTCACCATTAATTTCCTTCAAAGGGACTGTAAAGATGAGGATCCCATGATAAGAGGACTAGCTCTGAGGAGCCTGTGTTCTCTTAGGGTTAAGAATTTGGTCGAGTATTTGATAGGGCCTTTGGGGTCGGGGCTTAAGGATTCGAGTAGTTATGTGAGAATGGTTGCAGCCATTGGAGTCTTGAAATTGTATCATATCTCTGCAACTACGTGTATCGAATCAGAATTCCCTGCAACTCTCAAGACCCTAATGCTTCATGATCCAGATGCTCAAGTAAGGATATTCTCTGTTCTATTAATGTATTTGAATGATTTCAGGTATCAAGGAACTAAATTTACATTCATATTTGAACTGTAAAATGGCTCCTTGAGATTTACAGGTTGCATGGCTTAGCCCGATTACTGATTCTCCTAAATTGTGATAACTGCTTTTAGTAAGGATATGGGGTTTTGATGCTAAAAGTCTTAAAAAAAGTTGTGAATTGTGGGTTTTATATACATATGTGATCAATTTATGGAGCCAGTTTGACATATTTGAGCAGTTATCAGAAAAGATATTGCTTTTTTTTCATTTGGGAGTTTTTGAGAAAAATTTACATTTTATTGTATTTTAGTTGGTTTGTATATGAATAATTCTCCCCATTTGAATTGCAAAATGATGTGCTTAAAGGGCTAGTGAGATTTGCATGGCACATGTGTTAACATAATTATAGATTTACAAGGCATGCATTTATGTTTCCTAGGTCGTTGCAAATTGTTTGTCGTCGCTACAAGAGATTTTGAGCATGGAAGTGAGTGAGGAAGCCTCCAAAGAGAGGGAAACATTGCTTAGCAAGCCTATTGTATATAACCTTTTAAACAGGTACATTTATTGTCTGATCTGTGTATTATCATTTTACGTGTTTGGAGTAAATTTATTTCAATATTTGTGCCATTTTTGGAGGCTCAATATCCAGGTAAAAGTATTTAAACTTTCCATTGTATTTTCTTATTGGGCCATTTCTACTTTATTTGATTGCACAGGGCCATGGGTCCTTGAGGGTTTTGTCTGTAACATAGGAAAAGATGATCTAGTCTGAACTTGCTGGATATGGTTCAAACTTGTTGGGTAAAATAGAAATGGGTTGGACGCCCACTACTTATATTAACATTGATAGGAGCCGGGCGGTGGACATCTGCAATCTCTTCCTGGTCTTGCTTCTTTGCGAACATCTTTTGTCTTTGAGTCACATGCAATGTGAAATTTGGGCTGCTATAACTCTGCGGCAGACTATTGTCATCATTTTTATTTTGTTTTTCTGGATGGGTAATTACTGGGGGCTCTTTCTATAACTCTGCGGCAGACTATTTTCATCATTTTTATTTTGTGTTTCTGGATGGGTAATTACTGGGGGCTCTTTCTTTTCCAAATTTTTTATCACTTGTTGTTCATTAAATGTAAAAGAGTGTTTTTTAATGTAACTTACCTTCACTTAAAACAATTTATGGCCTTTTTCTTCAAAATTTTATTTTGTAGGATCAAGGAATTCAGTGAATGGGCCCAGTGCCTTGTACTTGATTTGGTATCTAAATACATACCCTCTGACAACAATGAGATATTCGATATGATGAATCTTCTTGAGGATAGACTCCAACATGCAAATGGCGCTGTTGTTTTGGCTACAATCAAGTTGTTTCTCCATTTGACCATGTTGATGACGGATGTGCATCAACAGGTACAGCTCCAAATGCTCTTTGTTGTATATTATCATTTATTTTCTTTAGTTTTGACTTAGTAGCCAAAAAGCTATAGGATTTCTCCTGTATGTTCCTCAAGAATTTACTTGTTTTCCCAGCCATCTAGGGAACTTGTTTTCTATCTAGTGCTTAACATCTGTTTGCATTAGGCCTGCTGGTATGTCCTATTTGAAATTGTTGATGGGTGACTTTTGCCTAAAGGTTAAGAATTGTATTTTAGAGTGTCATAATGTAGTTTTTCATTCCTATTATCAACATATAACAGCTCCTATCTGCTATCTCTGCATGATTGCTAGTTATACTATCCACAGTCTTTGACGACGAATTTGATAAGATAATTTCTTTTTCATTTTTTCTTGAAGGTCTATGAGCGAATTAAAGCACCTTTACTGACCTTAGTGAGCTCTGGGAGTCCTGAACAATCTTATGCTGTTCTCGGCCACCTCCATCTTTTGGTTATGAGAGCCCCCATGCTGTTTTCATCGGACTACAAACATTTCTACTGCCAGTATGGCCAACCATCATATGTTAAGAAATTAAAACTTGAGATGTTAACGGCTGTTGCCAATGAGAGCAACACCTATGAGATCGGTATGGTCTTGATCTAATTTTTCTGCACAACTATTTTAACAAATGGATGAGATTGTATGTACTTATCACTGTTATGATACTTTTCCCCTCTACTGGCTTGACTAGTACTTTTAGTGCTTAATGAGTTTTACATTCTTGATTATTCTCTGACGTTCTTCATTCTATTCCAGTGACGGAATTGAGCGAATATGCCGCTAATGTTGATGTTGCCATAGCGAGGGAGTCAATTCGGGCTGTTGGAAAGATTGCATTACAACAATATGATGTAAATGCCATTGTGGACAGGCTTCTTCAGTTTTTGGAGATGGAAAAAGATTACGTGACTGCAGAAACTCTGGTGAGTATATTATTCTGTATCCTATCACTAAATAGTGAAAGATTTATCATGACTAAATACAAAATGACAATGCTGCATTTTCTTTATTGTTGACTTCTAAAAGGAAATGAGTTCCCCTAAAAATGTTCTCTTAACTGACCACCCTGGTTCTCACTTGCAGGTCCTCATTAAAGATCTTCTGAGGAAATACCCTCAATGGAGTCATGATTGTATTGCTGTCGTTGGTAATATTAGTAGTAGAAACATTCAAGAACCAAAGGGCAAAGCAGCTCTTATATGGATGCTGGGAGAGTATTCTCAGGATATGCTTGATGCACCTTATACTCTTGAAAGTCTGATTGATAACTGGGATGAAGAGCATTCTGCTGAGGTAACTATGTTTGGCATATACATGGTTTTTACAATTTGTGCTGCATCCTGCCTTGTCAAATAAATAAATAAATTGCACCTCATGTGATGTGAATTTATTTGGTTGAAGGATCTCTGTTGTTGTGCTTTGCTTGAGAGGTAGTTTCGTTGGGCCTGATTGAGAAGATTGTAGAATCCTTTAAGTTGTTTCTCTATCATACAAATGTAAAACCCTGTCTCTCATTGATTGAGAAGATTGTAGAATCCTTTAAGTTGTTTCTCCATCATACAAATGTAAAACCCTGTCTCTCATTTTATCAGTGGTATTGTTTTGTAATTTTGAAGCGTCATTAGAGAATTATGATGTTTAAAGCAATCACAAATACTCGAAATTTCCTACAGAAAAACCATGGATAGAGATGCTTTCATGCATTTTCAGCATAAGAACATAACATTTATATTCTTCTTTTCAGAAAAAATATAGCATTTATATTCTTTGTTCATGACTTCAGCTTTCATCCCGTCCAATAAATGCATTCGTTTGGTGGTGTGTATGTATACCATTTGCACAACTGATTTATGAACCTGTCTCTTTGAATAGATGTCGCCAAATAATTGTTGTAAGTTTAATGTTAATTTAGAAGCTTGGAAGCAAAAGAAACCAATGGTTAGCATGATAGTCACATTTTTTTTTTTTTTGAGAATTGGTGACATTATATTTGCTTGTAAAATATGTTTACGGAAAACCCACGAGATGTGGGTATAGGTAGCCATGGACCCACGAGAGGTGACATTTTCTTTCTAGAACATTGAAAATTTGAAATGCAATGAGCTCGTTTTGGTCGGCCTATGAGAACCAAGGAGCTTGGGATGGAATAGTCTTCTTGAGGAAATGGTACCAAAGATTCTGTTCTCAGATAATTCGTCTTGAAAGGTTCCTCAACAATTGCTGAAATAAATTTCCTTTTGTATTCAGGGGTCCATCTTATCTCATCTTGGAAGTTTCTTTATCATTGTCAAACTTCTTAATGAATTCACATGTCTCCTTAAACCTACATGATGGATTTGGAATATGGTGTCTACTGATTAGGCTAAGAAATTTAGATCCAAAGTGGGATACAATTGTTTTGAAGGGAGATTTGGACAATATGCTTAAGGGCTAAGAGAGGGCAGAAACCTGCCTATGGTGTCTGCATAGTGTTTTAAGGAGTATGGCACCAACTCAGCTGTCTGCCATTGACTTTGCAGAATGTATTGAGAGAGTCAAACGTTCAGGGGGACATGCTAACTAGTGAGGGGTACTCCATACCAGAGTTAGTTCTTACTGTTTTTAGTGGTGTTGGATTACTTGAACTTGTTCCAGGACTTGGCTTAGGGCTGGAGTGAGTCGACTTGGTGGGATTTGCCTAGTCATGTCCAAGCCGGGCAAGTTGCCCATAAGAAATCCTGAAAAAAGGGGAAAAATTGTAAGAGAAAATCCAAAAGAGAGAAAATTTAAAATCATAAAAATTCGCAAAACCTACATACAAAATTGAAAACGATGAACAATTGAATCATTTATGTGAATTTAAATTGAAAAGAATGAATCTGAAATTCACTTACCCATACAAAATTTCAAGACCGATCCTCTAATATTTGCACTTAGTCTTTGTCAAAGGGTCCTCAAATACCCTTAGTGGAAACTCCTAAACTAGATTGGTATTCGCTTTCGGATCTATCCTAGCTCTTGAAATTTTGGATATGTAACGTAAGTCCCGAATATTCCCCAATGAGATTATATGGTCTGTCACAAGCCATGGATCTCATCAAAATGAATTTGCAGGAAGTAACTTCAGTTAGTCAAGGACTATGGCCCTTCATGATAAGGCATGTGGACACATTTATATTGATTGATTCTTATAATTATCAATGTGACATGTTAAGTTTTAATTAGGTCTGTTTTCCACCTTGAGATGGCATTTTGGCATCCCTTCCTGGATCGTTGCTCCCTTTTAACTTGCCTTCTGTACCTCTCTCTCATTTCTATACCAATGAAATCAATTTATTTCTTAAAAAAAAGATAATAAGGTCTATTTTCTTGTTGCTGATTCCATTTACCAATATACATAGTGCCAATTTTTTCTTCCACTGCTGACTGAATAATCGCATCGTTTTAGGTCCGGTTGCATTTGCTGACTGCTGTGGTAAAATGTTTCTTTAAGAGGCCTCCTGAAACTCAGAAGGCTCTAGGCGCTGCTTTGACTGCTGGTTTGGCAGATTCTCATCAGGTATGTCTTCGCCAATTGTGGTTTTACCCAAAAACCATTATACTGTGTAGGAGGTTATATTAAGTTCTTAGTTGATAGATGGTTGAATTTCTTTGAAGAAGTGATTTGTTGCAGGATGTTCATGATCGGGCCTTATTCTACTACAGGCTTTTGCAGTATGATGTTGCTGTAGCAGAACGTGTTGTAAACCCACCAAAACAAGCAGTTTCAGTATTTGCTGATACTCAGAGCAGTGAAATTAAAGATCGTATATTTGATGAGTTCAATAGTTTCTCTGTTTTATACCAGCAGGTAATTTCCTCATTCCCTATATGTGGATGCGCCATTTAATAATATGATCGTATATTTAAATTTTGTTTACTAGCAATGGGTTGTACTGATGAACAAACCCAGAAAGTTACAGCTGCATTTGAGATTCTTTGCTGCAATAGAGATAGAAGGATGCTGTGCCATGTTGAATGGATGCAGTTACATGTATCGATGTCAGACATGGGTACAGGGCACCTGTTTCCTCATGCCTGGAAAAAGATGATTTGGAAACAAGTAATGCATGTGATGTCTTAGTTATCGAGTATAAAATATCAGTAGAAATACTCATGGGCATCTTACTCTCCACAATGATATAGCTCATGGAAATCTTGCTCTTCATACAAGTTACACAGTTTATATAGGTATTCTCACTCCAGTGTTTGTTTCAAGGTATAGCAATTGGCTCTAATATGGGGGTTTTGATTGTGGATCCGATCTTGTTCCATATTGCAACTATGATCTGCATCATGTGACCTTGATAATGGTGATAGAATTATATTGGGTTTTATTTATTCCCCCTGTAGTTCAGAAATTTAAGTATCATTGTTCCTTCAGAAAGAATGAAGAAAACAATCCAAGCAGAGTTATTGGTGCTGTTCTGCTTGGTAACGAGAGAGGGTTTGCTTTCCAATTCCCTTTTTCCTAGTTGCTTCGGTGTGGGTGTGCATTGTGCTGCTAGTTAATGATTTTATTTTACTTTGATCATTTTCTTTTTAGGCTTGTAGGTTTTTTGATAGCCTTGTTGAAGCCCATCATAATGGTTTTAACTTGAGATCTGCAAGTTTTGCAGCCTTCCTACATGTTTACTGACAAGGAACACCGTGGACCGTTTGAGTTCTCAGAAGAAACTGCTAATTTGTCAATAGGAGTAGAATCTGCGGATAATGGAATTCCATCTCAGAGATTTGAAGCAACTGATAATGATCTTCTCTTAAGCACATCTGAGAAAGAAGAAAATAGAGGACCCAGTACTAATGATTCATCTGCATATAGTGCGCCTGACTATGCTGCCCATTCACAACAAGAGATGGGTCTCCCTACTTTACCATCCAATGTTCAACAGTTTGGCTTTGCCATCGATGATCTTCTTGGTTTGGGTCCACCTGTTGCAGCTTTGCCACCTCCTTTGAAGCTTAATAGTAAAGCTGTCCTGGATCCAGCAAATTTTCAGCGGAAATGGGGTCAACTTGCTACAGCTTTATCAAAGGTTCTCTCTCACTCCTCACACACTTTCTGTTGCGTACTTATTTATGTTTTGTCGAAAGCAATTTAGTGTGCACTTTCTATTTTACCTAATGGTATATATTTGTTTATTCATAGTGTCTCTCAGTACTCTGATATTTGCTTTACTGGAATACCAAAATATTTATCAGTAAAATTGTAAAACCACCTCAAAAAATCAATGTAAGTGGTTAAATTTATCAATTTACCAACTTGAGTTGACTCGTAAAAATATTTCACTTAGGGACCTCCTCAACCATTTTATTAGAAAATACCCAAATTGCCCTTATTCGATGTTTGGAATCCTGAAGAATTGAGGGCACTCTGGTAATTTGGCAACAAAAGTTGCTCGAACCAAATGACCTGAATAATGTTACTTATCTAGTTTCCAAATTCACATCTTTTGGTGCTTGGGCGACTTAAGTGGGACCAAGTTACCAAATTCCCTCACTTGTTTTGGGTTCCAAACCTGGAACAAGATTATCTAATGAAAAAAACAATGTTCATGATTGGGAATGCATGAGGATTTAGGTCATTGGTTCAACTGAATTAAGTTGGTAAATTACCAAAGGACCCTCACTTGTTGATGGTTACAAACTCAACAATAGAAATTTGGGCATTTTTCTATAAAATTCTTGATGAGGTACCCAAATAAAAGGATTTTAATAAAGTAACCATTTTGCTAGTAAAATTGTTGATCTAATCACCGCATTGAATTTTTGAGATGGTTTGATGATTTTTATGATATTTCCCCCAAAAAAATGACTATTTTAAAATGTGTAGAAATTCGGGAACAATAGGATAAAGCTAGTTCCTCCTGAAATGTGTACTTCGTCAATTTTCATTGATAAAATTTTAGGCATCATGAAGAAACTAAGGGGCAAACTGCATTTTAAAAATAACACTCTTGCAGGTGATTATACAAATAACCATGCAGTGGATCTCGTCAAAGAGTGTACTGTATCCAAACTTACCCATAAAAATTGGAAAAAACACACTGATTATATTTTTCCAATTAATGGCTTTGTGATTTCTGATTGTAATCTCTGATAAAGAAGTTGGGTCTTTGGGCTCTTGGTTTGGTGGTTACTTGTGACTTGCGAGAATAAAAGACCTATGTTTTTCTTTTCCTGTGATTGGTAGAAGGCCTATGAAGGATAATTACGCCACCACTTCCTAAATAATGAATTAAAACATGCTAATTTATCTTTTTCTTTTGTCTTTTGTTTTACAATGTTTAGTTATGATATATAGTAATAGAACTCCTATCATTTTTAATGTCATGGTTCATGAAATTGGTGCACATTATTGCAGGACTGCTCTTTAACACCACATGGTGTGGCTTCTTTGACGACACCTCAAGCCCTTCTCCATCACATGCAAGGCCACTCCATCCAATGCATAGCTTCGGGTGGTCAGCCTCCCAACCTCAGGTTCTTCTTCTTTGCTCAGATAGCCGATGAGCCCCAATCCACCTCTTCCTTCTTCCTTGTGAAGTGTGATATCAACACTTCTTCGGCAAAGGCTCAGATAGTGGTTAGAGCTGATGACCAGAGCAAATCTGATGCCTTTTCATCTTTGTTTGAATCAGCTTTGCTCAAACTTGGGACGCCATAATTCCCTCAAAATTTTAGGGTTCCATATTGAAGTATTTCCTCATGATTTCTTGGTTTGAACCCCCAGCTTAGTAGATTAGAAAGGAAAAAGGAAAACGAAGGGAAGGATCAATAATATGGAATTTTCCCTCTAATCATAACTGTTCTTTCTGTGATAAAATGATGACTCCAGTTTTGATCAGATGTCATGGTATATTTATGTATTATTGTGTAAAATGTTCCATTCTTTTGGTGAATCCAGGAAAATGCCTGAGTTTTTGGGAGCATTCTAGGAATTTTTAATATATATAACCAAATAGCACGTTTATATTTCCAGGAACTTGTCGGGATCTTGAGATTCTTGGCATGTTCAATTAACTGTTAACTGTTATTGAGTTGTAAAAGATGTTGTTTTCCTCATGAATAGTCTTGAGAGCTGTTGTTTATTAGTGATTTAGATGCCATATTATTTCTTACCATACCTTACAAAATCTTTGATCTCTGCCTCGTAGAAGGGTTGGGTTCTCGTAATTCTACTATTTATTGTTCAGATAGGAAGAAGATTATTTAAGATTTGGGCTATTACTGGATTTCAGAGCATCTCAAAAGGCCAAGAGAGAGAGAGATAGAGAGTGAGAGAGAGCATTATTCTTTTCCTTTTTGATCATGAGAGCATTATTCTTTAGGTGTATAAAAATATTGCTTAAAATTATTGCTGTGCGAACTTCAAAGTAATAAAAGATTCTATGCTCCTGCAAGTATATTTCCTCCATTGTACAACCCAATAGAAGGGTATTTTTAGGTACCTCGGGATATAACCTCCTCTTCAACCTAGCAAACAAACTAAGAAACATGAAAACTTCGCGGGTTCTTGATATAAAGTGTGATTGAAGCACGTCATTGTTGAGCTTTTTTTTCAACTAATTGGGTCAGGTATACGAATTTTGATATGTCATTCTATTCTTTTAAGGATCGTATCTTTAGTGAGGCAAAATATGCAATTGAGGCAAAATACGCAATTGAGTGCTGATTTTTTTTATCATCGTATCTCTAAATATTTAAGAATTCAAAATTGTGTTGTAAAAGTAAACATAAATTGGATTTAAAACTTTTAGATAAAAATTGTATTGTAAAAGTAAATCTAAATTGGATTTGAAAATTTTAGATAGACTTCTCCCAAGAGAGTAAATATACATTATGCTCCTATTAGGATCCTATACATGATCTATTCTTATATGAATTACTAGGGGAATACCCTGCAAGCTTGATTTGAAGTTATCAGAACTGGACTAGACGGATCGTTAGCTGGTGGGTGTTGGGTCTAAGGTAAAAATTGAATTTGGTTGAAAGTCTATTACAATTAATATTTATTTAATTTTAATTGGTTGATTAATTAAATAAAGTTTAACTTTTGAATATTTTTAAATTATTATATATTTTTATATTTTTTACAAAATATATTCTAACCATTTTAGCTGCAATTGAATCCGTTTTAGCTAGGGGTGGCAACGGGTCGGGTTCGGTTGGACTAGACTTGACCTTTCGGGTCCAAAATTTGGACCCATATCCAAACATGAGGTTGGGTCTACCTTCGGGGTCCTGGGTGGGGCTAGGTCGATTGCCACTCTATGATTACAAACTTCTTTTTTTTTTTGTCTTTTTTTTTTTACCATCATATATACATATTACTCAACATTTACAGTATTGCACATCATTTAGGAATACCCACATATTGCATATACTCACATTCTTTACCATTTTAAGTAATAACTAGAATTTTATAAGAAACAAACGTATTTACAATATATATGAATACCCACATATTACTCATATTGCTCGGGTCAGACTTAGACCCGTACCCGAAAGGTGTTCGGGTTCAGGTTTTGAATCCAGACTTGATCTTTCGAGCCCAAAATTTAGACCCATACCCATCCCTGAGTCTACTCGGTCCATTGCCTTATAAGTTTTAACTTATTATCCAAGAGAGAGAGAGAGGAACTTTCAAAATTTTAGCAAGGGGAACTTTTTAGTGAGGCGTGTGGTTTCCATAAGGTTGCAATCTTAAACAATCCAATTAAAACGCACCTCCAAATTTTATTATAACATGTAATTTTGGAGTATAACATTCTTACGGTTATCTGAAAATCTATTTTTACATCTAATTATAAAATGTAAAAGTTTAAAAATGGTTAAAATCAAGTAGAAATATAAATATATGAAAATCTTGAAAATGGATGGTCTAGATAATGTGTTGCAAGATGCACTATTTTTAAAACTATTTTTTTTTTTTTCATATTCATACATCTCGAGATGATGAATTCGAGTGTTTTTCAATATTGAAACAGCATTCTTGGATGCATTTTTGAGGTGCATCTCTGATTCTATATTTTAATGCAATCTTGTATAAACTCTTCCATTTAGGGTGTGTTTGATAACGGGGAAGTTAGTTCCTAAAAGATGGAATAGTATAGATGGAACTTACCCGGTAGTATTCATGTTTTGTGTTTGATAAGAAAATGTAAGATATCCAAAGAAGTTCATGATGTCGTATCTCTTCCCACTTTCACGCTTTAAAAAAAGTTCCGTTGAAAACCAGGTGGACTTAAAAACAAGGAACTTCATCCCTACCTCACCCTCTCGCTTCTTTAGCACCCTCATTGCCACTGCATTCCATGCCTCCGCCTCCTCCACGACTGCTCCTCCACGCCTCCACCTCCGCTTCCGCCTCTTCCACAACTGCTCCTCCTCATCAGGTACTTCTCTCTCTAATCCCTCTTCCTCTCTTTCCCTCTGTCTCTAACCCCTCTTCCTCTCTGTCCCTCTCCCTCTCTCTCTAACTCCTCTTCATCAGGTACCTTTCTTTATCCCATAAAAATTTCCCCTAAAACCAGAAATTTCATTATTGGGCATTTTAGGGGTTCTTTTGTGGACAATAAAATGTTGAAAGTTATTAGAATCGTTAGTTTTGGGTCTGCTTTATCTTGCAGGGTTTCAAATATTAAATCATTAATGGAGAAAAGATGCAATTTTAAAGTTATGTTTGGGGATATGGTAGAATATGGTTTTCTTGGGCATTTTAGGGCTTCTTTCGTGGACAATAAAACCAAAATGTTGAAAATTATTAGAATCATTGGTTTTGGAGTGTGCTTTATCTTGTAGGGTTTCAAAGATTAAATAAATGATGTATATTGCATTTTTTGATTTTCTTTTCATTATCTCTATCTCTTTTGTTTTCTTTTACTTTTTTTTCTTGTTGAGTTCTGAAAATAGAGTACCAGTTTGAGAGTTATTAGAGTTTTAATGCTATGAATGAGTCTTGAACTTCAAGGACAGGGGATTGTTAGTAAAAAATAATGCATTTTCTTTACATATTTCTGTTTTTTATTTTTATTTTTCCTTTTGAGTACCAACATATTAAATTTCAAGAAGAATTTGTGAATGAAATGTGGTTTTTTTTCTTTATTAACATTTTAGGGTTCCAAAGGAAATTTACCAACCCTGCAGACTGTATTCTCCTCCTTGCCCAACTGAATTGGGTTTTTTTACTGCTGTCTATGAGAACACCTTCTTAATGATGAATAGATGCCTAAGACGTCTTGCTTTTTTCAGACATTTTTTTTTTAGATATTTATGAATGGATGTCTATGAGATTGTTTTCTTATGAAAATGTGGATTTTTAGATGAAATTGTTAGTCTTTATTTGGATATTTGAATGGATGCCTAAGCAGTATTGCTTTTCAATCTCTTGCTAGATGCACTAAACATGCAATTTTTTAATTGTGTGAATGGATTCTTTCTAATTACTGCATCGATTGACATTAAAGATCGCCACAATCTGATTTGGATTTTTTTATTTATTGTGAAGGCTTTCTCAACATGAAAATGTAGTTATTTGGACAAAAATTTTAGCCTTTTTTTTTTTTTTTTTTCAGATTGTGGATGTCCAAGATCTGTCTTTTTTCTTTCTTGCTAGATGGGTCAAAGGTGCGATTTGAATGTGTCCAAGACCTGCCTTTTTTGTTTCTTGCTAGATGGGTATAAGTGATTCTGTTCATCACAACCGATATCATCTGTTTTGCTCTAGGTTGTTTTTTTGCCAAAAGTTGGTGTATTGATCTGCTATTGACAATTGAAGGAATGGATAGTTCATGGTGTGAGATTTATTGAAGTAATTGTTTTTAATTTTTTAGGGAGTCTTTCATTTACTCTCTATTGTCATTTTAGGGCGTGAATGATTGTTATGGGAAACCTGTGCTCTACATTTTGCAACTTTCACTATCACTTGCTAATCTTCCAGCATGTTATCAAACACAGAAATTAGGAACTTCTTTAACTTCCTAGGAGGTTATCAAACACAAAAACTAGGAACTTCTTTAACTTCCGCAGAGATTATCAAACACAGAAACCAGAAACTTCTTACAGTAACTTCTATCTTCCCAGCAGGGAGGAACTTCCAATTTACAGTTCATGAACTTGCTTCCAGTTATGAAACAGGTCCTTAATGAGAGAGAACTATCGAAGGGAGCACGGTTTTAGTGAGAGAGACCACCCACGAGAGCATAGAGCAAAATTTTAGTGAGAGATTGAGATACTCGTTAGATATAGAGAGACAGGGTTCAAGGGAGAGAGGGACTTACCAAACATAAAAGTTTTGAAATTTCAGTCAGTAATCAAGTGGCTATGGCATTTGAGAGAGAAAAAGGGAGGAAGACTTGTTAATGAGAGAGAGTAGAGAGAGTTTTATGTAGTTCATGGCATTTGATAGAGAGAGAAAAAGGGAGGGAGACTTCTTTAGAGAGAAAGGGAGGGAGATTTTATATATACTTGGAATCAGGACTCTATATCGATCGTGACTGTAAAATCAGGGAAGTTTTTTTCCAATTGTTGATGGTGGTGTAGAATCATGGGAATTTTTCTCAATTTTTGAGGGCTCCGGAATTCAAGAATACGTAGAATTCCTCTTTTATATACATGCGGCTAAATGCTTTGCTTCACTCTCTCTCTACATGATATCAGAATGGTCATCTTCAAGCGGGCAATTTCTTCTTCACCTGCCCTCTCCACACCGCTTTCACGCTCCGGTATGCTCTCTCTCTCTCTCTCTCTCTAGACTGTTGCAGAAGAAACTCCTAAAATTTAGTAGTGTGCTATATTCTTTTCCTGAAATTACAGTGATTCTACAGTTTCTACTGATAGTTCCTGACTACATAAAAAGATCATTTATTTTCCCCTTAAGCTAGCATAATCGTAAATTTTTTAGTAATAGGTTTGCAGAATCCTACATATCACTATAAAAAAAATAAGATGTTTTTTGGTCGAATAAGGGAAAAATTAGTTCTTTTCTTTTTTATCCCATTTAATATCTTTGAGTTGGGGAGTTTTAACCCTGTGACGTGTTATTTTTAGCTTCGAATTTGATTGCATTTGGCTTTCTCTGACAGGATTTGAATATCGTGATGATTTCTTTATTGGGTTTCAAATTTGGTTAAATTTTCATGTGGGTTTTGCTAACTTTGATGATTTATTTCTAATGGGTTACAATTATTTGAAAAAAAAATTGCGGTCAATGAAATTGTTGATTTGTTTGGAGTCCCAAATCTATATAGGCTTTGGCTGTTGTGATGATTTCTGTAATGGGTTTCAAATTTTTTGTTGAATTCTCTTGTGGGTTTTGTGAACTTTGATGATTTCTCTCTAATGGGTTTCAATTGTTTGATTTTGAAAAAACAATGCAGTTAATGAGATTGTCGACATGTTTCGAGTCCCAAATCTACAGACCAAGTTTCAAGTCCAGCCAGAAAGCCGGAACGCACTAAGGAAGGACCATTCAATCCGCACATTAGATGAAAGGTTTATCAAAATACTGAAAATTTTCAAATGGAGTCCGGATGCAGAGAAAGCCCTTGAGGTTTTGAAATTGAGAGTGGACCATAGATTGGTCTGTGATCTCTTGAAGATAGATATAGAAATTGGAGTTAAAATCAAGTTCTTTAAGTGGGCTGGAAAGAAAAAGAATTTTGAGCACAATTCAACCACTTACATGGCTCTGATAGATTGCTTGGAGGAAGCCAAAATGGTGGGTGAGATGTGGGGTGTAATTCAAGAAATGGTTAGAAGCTCTTGCCCATTCAACTCATCTGAATTGTCGGAATTAATTAGAATTCTTGGGAAGGCCAAAATGGTAGAGAAAGCCTGTTCTATCTTTTACCAGATCAAGGCTCGAAAGTGTTGCCCCACTACATATACTTACAATTGCTTGCTTATCTTGCTGATGCAAGAGAACCACCTTGAGAAGGTCCACGAGCTTTATAATGAGATGTGCAATGAGGACAATTGTGTACCTGACACTATGACTTACAATGTTCTTATCTCTGCTTTCAGCAAACTAAACCGAGGTGACATAGCATTTAGGCTTTTTGAAGAAATGAAGGAGAACCGACTCCAACCCACTTCAAAGATTTATACCACATTGATGGATCTTTCTTTTAAATCGGGGAGTTTTGATAAGGCATTGGCTTTGTTCGAAGAGATGAAAGAAAAGAATTGTGCCCCAAGTGTTTTTACATACACCGAGCTGATAAAAGGACTTGGTAAAGCAGGTAAAGTTGAGGGGGCTTACCAAATATTTCATGATATGCAGGCCAAGGGTTGTAGGCCTGATGTTGTCCTGATGAATAACTTGATAAATATTTTGGGGGAGGCAGGTAAGCTTGATGATGTGCTTAAAATTTTTGGGCAAATGGAGACATTTGGATGCCCCCCAAATGTGGTGACCTACAATAGTGTCATAAAAGCTCTCTTTAAGTCAAATGCTCCGGCATTTGACGCCACTTGTTGGTTCAAAAAAATGAAGGAAAAGGGTATTACTCCTAGTTCTTATACATACTCAATTCTTATTGATGGGTTCTGCAAGGCCAGGAGGTTGGAGAAAGCACTACTGCTGCTTGAGGAGATGGATGAGAAGGGTTTTCCACCTTGTCCAGCTGCTTATTGTAGTCTGATAGATGCTCTCGGAAAATCAAAGCGCTATGAAGCTGCAAATGAATTGTTTCAAGAATTGAAAGAGAATTGTGGGTCTTCTAGTTCTAGGGTATATGCTGTGATGATTAAGCACTTTGGCAAAAGTGGGCATATAAATGAAGCAATCGGTCTATTTGATGAAATGAAGAGACTTGGCTGTACTCCAGATGTCTTTTCATATAATGCTCTCATGTCTGGCATGGTGAGGGCGGGCATGGTTGATGAAGCTTATTCCTTGCTTAGACAGATGCAAGAAGAAGGATGCAAGCCTGATATCAATTCTTATAATATTATTTTGAATGGGATAGCCAGGGCTGGTGGCCCTAAACAAGCAATGGATATGTTGACAAGAATGAAAATTTCAGTAATCAAGCCTGATGTGGTATCTTACAATACGGTCCTTGGAGCTCTTAGTCGTGCTGGTATGTTTGAGGAGGCTGCTAAGGTCATGGAAGAGATGAGTGAAAAAGGTTTTAAGTATGATCTTATTACGTATTCCTCGATACTTGAGGCCATTGGGAAAGTAGATGAAGAAGTAAAGCTCTTAGTTAAGTGATTTTGAATTGGTAAGCTTTTGTAGTTTCATTCATCATCTTTTGTTCTAGTGTATGTTTACTTTTTGTGAATCTTGACTTATTTCATTCATTCGGCTTCTTTGTAATTGAGAGAAAGCTCTTTGAATGCTTAGTAAAAAATAACTTTTTTTTGAATGTTTGCTTAGTAATAAATATCGGATATACCAATCATTACCATCATCATCATTATTGTTATTTCATTGGCCTTCATATAGCAAAAAATTATGTTAGGTTCACTCACCTAATAGTTGAGGATTTGACCTTTTTTCTTATTGAAGCATTGTTTCTAATTTGTGTACACCTTCTGAACTTTTATATTTAATGATCTATTTTAGTGGCCATTGCAATCGTGGAGTTTCTGCCATGAAGTCTTTTAACACAGCTGAACATTTTTAGAAAATTGAATTTCAAGCTCTATTCCCTAGCCAGAAGCAATTCGATGGAGTGTAGCCACTCTTTAGATACTTGCTATAGGAAACTATATACATGCTTTTACCATTTTTGCTCTTAAAAAATTATATGCCATTTTGGTTTGGCATCAGTTAGGAAATCTAGAGACTAGTCGCTCTATAGTTTTGTATAATATAAATCCTCGAAGGGGAATGGATCTCAATACACCGGAGGCTCTCAAAAAGGAAAATATAAGTTGTTTTTCCCTTGTATCTAAAAACACCCATCCAATTGGGCCTTTACACCTTCCTCAAACAAAGTTATGCCCATATTTATGGACGTGGAGAGATTAAGGGGCCGAAAGCCAAAACACATAATTTAACAGAAGGGTGAGAATATTTATGCCAATGTATGGCATGGAAGCGCTACAAATCTGACCCTTGCAAAGTCTGCATTCAAGACTTCGATTTAAAATATCTTTTTATTTTTCTTGTCTGGTTCATGAAAGTGTGCACTAAATATGCATGTTAGGCATTTCAATTTCAAAATTAGCCTTTTAAACATGTCACATCATCATTTAAGAAAGGAAAATGTAGGATTCTTAGTGATATACATACTTCTACAATAATATTTCAAGAAGAAAGGTTAAGCAGTTATATCTTCTACAATAATATTTCAAGAAGAAAGGTTAAGCAGTTATATCTAGGTTTCTAAAATGTCAGAGGTATTCTAGTATACAAAATTGGTGAGCACACACATATGGAGCACTTACGGTTGGTGTTTGACTTGTTACGGGAACAACAATTGTATTTGAATTATAAAAAGTGTAAATTCATGACAGAGCCTTATCTTTCTTGGCTATGTTCTTTCAACTGAGGGGATCAAGGTTAACCAAATCAAGGTAGTAGCTATCAGGAATTGGCCTACTCCTACTACAGTGCATGATGTTTACAGTTTTCATGGGTTGGCTACTTTCTACAGGAGTTATCAGAGGCTTTAGTTTGATCATATCACCTATCACAGATTGTCTGAAGAAGAGGGGATTCGTATGGACTGTTGAAAGCCAAGAAAAGTTTTCAATTGGTGAAGCAGACGATGACTGAAGCACTAGTGTTAGCTCGTCCAAACTTTGATAAAGTCTTCGAGTTGGATTGTGATGCTTTACATGTTGGAATTGGTGCAGTGTTGAGCCAAGAAGGTCGCCCTATTGCCTTCTTCAGTGAGAAGTTGAATGGCCCTGACCGACACTATTCTACTTATGATGTGGAATTTTATGCTATTATTCAAGCCTTAAGGCATAGGCGGTATTACCTGATACAGAGGGAATTTATTTTCTTATCAGATCATGAAGCATTGAACTATATTAATGGGCAACATAAATTTAATCAGCAACATGTTCGATGGGTATCCTATTTGCAGGAGTTTACTTTTGTTATTCGGCATAAGGTAGGCAGTCAGAACAGAGTGGCATATGTTTTGAGTAGAAGGTCGACTCTATTAACTACCATGACAACTATTATTGGGTTCGAATTTATGAAGGATCTTTATACAGATGATAATGACTTCAGGGAGATATGGGACTATTGTTACAGTAGAGTTGGTGGGGATTTTCTTATTCAAGATGGAATTCTCTTTAAAGGAAATTGTCTTTGTACTCCTGTAGGTTCTCTTAGAGAAACCCTAATAGCAGAGCTTCATGGGGGAGGTCCTGGTGGACATTTTGGTCAAGACAATGCCATAGTATTGGCGGAGTCTAAGTACTGCTAGCCAAAATTGAAGCGAGATGTTATGCGGTTCGTTGAGAGGTGTCGAACGTGTCAGTTGGCAAAATGGCAATGACAAAATACTAGGCTTTATTCTCCACTTCCTATTGCTAATACCAAGCTTTATTCTCCACTTCCTATTCCTAACGTACCTTGGGAGGATGTTAGCATGAATTTTGTTATGAGACTTCCAAGTACTGAAAGGGGTATGGATTCTATATTCGTGGTGGTGGATAGATTCTCAAAAATGGCTCATTTTATACCTTGCAAGAAGACTCTCGATGCCACACATGTTGCTAACTTCAAAGAGGTGGTGATGTTGCATGGTGTCGTAAAGACGATAATTTTAGATCGGGATATGAAGTTTCTCAGCCATTTTTGGGTGGAAGAAATTGGGCACTCAGTTACAGTTTAGTAGCGCTTATCATCTGCAAACAAACGGCCAGACTGAAGTGGTAAACCATACTCTTGGCAATCTTTTGAGAAGTATTGTGAGGGAAAAGAAGAAACAGTGGGACCTAGCACTGCCTCAAACTGAGTTTGCCTATAATAGTGTTTGCAGTAGATCTACTAGTAATAGTCCTTTCGAGGTGGTATATGGGAAAAACCATACTCGATCGCTTGACTTGGTTCATGTCCAGGCCAATGGGGAGGGTCATGCTACTGTTGAGGACTTGGTTGAACAAATGAAAGGAGTGCATGAACAAGTGCATGTTAGTCTAGAAACCAGTACAACTAAATACTAGGAAGCATTGGACAAGCATTGCTCTTTCAAGGAGTTTAATGTGGGAGACTGGGTAATGGTATATCTCAGGAAGGAACGATATCCAGTGGGAAAATATAGCAAGCTGAATGATCGCAAGGCATGATGATTCAAGATTTTGAAGAAGATGGAAAACAATGCTTACAAGGTTGCTTTGCCTTCACACATGGAGACTTCAGACATCTTCAACATTGCTTATCTGTCAGAGTATCATGGTATGGAGGTGCATGAAGATGAAGATGTAAACTCGAGGGCGAGTTCTCCTCAACCCGGGGAGAATGATGAAGATCAGAGCACAAGAAGTTGCCACAAGTATCTTCTTTTGGAGCGACATGTTCCTTCTAATTTTCGCTCATATTAGGAGGATGAAAATCCTAAGAGGGCTTCCAAGAAGAACAATAAGAGCAAGAAACGATTTTGGTGTTTTTTTTTATTTTTATTTTATTTTTACGGATATTTTAGATTTATTTATTTAATTGTTGGACCAGAGATTTTTTTGATATTTTAATTAAAGTTAGGGAGTTTAGTTTAAGTTATATTTAAGTTAAGACCTTTTGGTCAAAAGTTAAATTGTATGGATAAATATTGTCCAAAACAATAATTTTTAATATAAATAAGGACAAGGATGGATTGTAGAGTTATTCATGTATTCCTCTTTAAGACAAGAAAGTGTTTATCTTGTAAAAAAAGCCTAAGGCTTGTGTCCTAGGTGGGAGAAAACATTAGGGTTTCTCCAAAATTGTGTGCTTCTTCTTGATTTTTTTTTTGTTTCTTGAAATTCTTGGAGGGGATATTGATTCGTGAAATCCATCCTATCTTTCTAATTCTCGGAGGGGGATTCTTGTAAAATAAATTGGTTTTTCAAGAATTCCACCCATGAACTTGTGGTTAATCATTTGAGGTTCTTAAAACCTTTTTCCAATTAATTGTGGTTAGCTTGGAGTTAATAATCTTTGTAAATCATAACCTTCCTTTCTTCCCATTTATCTCTATCATTTATCTTTCCTTTCTTCCCATTTATCTCTATCATTTAGAAATCTCCTTAGCTCCATCTATTACAGACCTGATAAATCTCCTTAGCTCCATCTATTACAGACCTGATAAATCTCCTTAGCTCCATCTATTACAGACCTGATAAATCTCCTTTGTTTCGAATGTAAGCTTATCATTGAGTGTGTTACCATCCAGTACTTACAAGAAATAAAATGCACAAATCACTGCAAAAAACGTTAGAGAGGATGTAGAAATAAAGGGAGAGGTTTCTATACTTCTGCATAGGAGATTCATCCAGCCATCCAATTTAAATTAAATTAGAAATAAAGGGAGAGGTTAGTATAGGAGATTCATCCAGCCATCCAATTTAAATTAAATAAGCCATTCCTATTGATAGAAGTTCAATCCAGCCATCCAATTTAGATATTTCAATTAAATAAGCCTTTGAATGTTTGATCTAGATTTGACGCTTCATATTATTTTATTTTTATTTTTATTCTATGAATATAAAATTTGTTAAGTGCCATCATCTCAATGAAGCCTATCTAAAAAAATAATAAAAAAAAAATTTATAAAATAAAATGATCAAAATACCTCTAAAACTTTCATGAATATTGTGGTCACTTTATTTTATCAAGAATATTTTTTTATAGTTTTTGCAGATGTGAGTTTAAGATAAGCGTGGACACCCAAAATCTGGTGTCAAAATATTTTGTAGAAAAAAATTAAAAACAAAACAGTACAGAGGCGTAATATTGTAGTTGGATCCATCTCAACCGTTCATTCAAATCTGACGGCTAGATAAGGAGAACTATATATTTATTATACATTAGAGGAAGTCTAGAAGGCTTGCCCGAGAAATAATTAGCTATATTCCGTGAGTTAAGTTGTTTTCATGATAAAAAAACAATGGGGTATCAATAACACCAATGAATACAAATCAAAGAATGCGCATAAGAGTTACTCCAAAAACTTTAACCCCTAAATTATTACTCTGAAAACATATGATATTTTTCACTTAGAGAGAAGCCGGAGACCTGCTTCCAAATCCTCCATGGTGATCGTAACCAGGCTCTGAGCATCTGCACAGTCGAAGTCAAGCCTGAGATCCAAATTCTCCCTTGCATTCTCAAGCATGGGATCCACAATACCCCCATTCAGCTCCTTCCTCTGTTTCTCTGATGTTTCTCTCTCTATCAAATCGGCAATTGCCTCGATATAGCAGGTGGGGTGCAATTTAAACCCATATAGCAAACCATCTTCAATCTGGTTGTTCATCTTCAGAAGCACAATTTCGGCTAGCTCTCTAGGGCTCAAGTCATCAAAGAAGAAAATTTTTGTTACCCTTCTGCAGAAGCCTTCATTGGAGGAAATAACCCTTTTCATTGGCTCTTTGTAACCAGCAAATATTATGATAACCTTGCCGCTATCCATGACCGACATGATCTCCTCGAGAGCTTCCAAGCCATAGTCCTTGTCATCTGCTTTTTGCATGGGTATCAGTCTGTATGCTTCATCTACGAACAAAATTCCACCCTCTGCCTCCTTGATCTGCGACCATTGTTATTAATATATCATACAACGTCTTTTTCTTTATGAAATTACAAGAAGGGATCATAAATTTCCATAAATTAACAGTAAATTTGTTATCCTAAAGAATGAGGGAACAGAGCAAAGTGCGGTCGAAAGCAATACTTTTTTCCTTGTTTTAGGTCCTGTATGCCCAACAAATTCGCCAACCAGATCTGTCCTCTGAACTTCTGTAACTTTATCAGTAGGTAAGATTCCAACCATATGCAGAATCTTCCCAAGAACACGAGCAACCATTGTCTTTCCTGTCCATTATATGAATAATTCTTTGCCTAAGCAATTGAACAAGATGGCAACATATGTAGAAAGTTAAAAGAAAAGATATCTCACTTAATGAGAAAAATAAAGTCAAGTACCAGTTCCAGGGTTGCCAAGAAAGGCCATGTGAGGGGATTTTCTAGGAGCTACTTTAAGTCCGAGTGCTCTGCGCTTCTCATCTAAAAGCATTCCCTTTGCCCATTTCCTCAATTGTAGTTTCAGTTCATTTAGGCCCACCATATTTGCTATCACTGATTCCAACTCTTCCATCTTGGCTTTTGTCTCACTACAAGCTTCCATAGCCTTCCTCTTCATCTGCTCTTCAAGATGGCATTGCAACAGTTGTTGGAGATTCTCATTGCCTGGGCCTTGAGAAAGGTGATTAAGAGGGGTCATACCATCCTGTAGAGCCACAATCTCCACTAGTGACTTCTCAACATTCATACATATAGTGAAGAGTTAAAACTCTATAACTTCACAAAGCGATTTTGCTGATATGAGAATTGTCCATGAGTGATCAAGATTATTTGAAACAAAAAGTTTTTCACTTATATTTTCATTACCAAGCGACTCTCTTAGAAAAAATAATAGAATCCATAGAAGGTTATAATCACTATACCGAGCAGTAATTTTTTAATTTTGAGAAGAAAAAGAAAGTCTACTTACATTATCTGTAATATTACAATCTGCATTGTACTCTAGAAATGCTTTAACAGTCAAGATATCTCCTTCACGAAGCGAGTGCCAAATGGCCAAGTGCAATGGTGTCATTCCATTCTGAAATAAATTTAGCACAAAGAAAAAACCACTAAGAAAAAATTACAAGAAGATCGCAAACAATAACCAAAAACAATCGGAAAACACAACATAGCAAAAGATAGACAAGGCTGAATGCAAGGGGATTGAATGAACAGATATTTGTTTGGAAACTCATCCTTCTCCCTCTGACTTTTTTATGTAATGATGCTCTCTTTCTCTCTCCTCCTTGTGCACACCACTTTTTTGCAGGTGCTACCACACTCACTCCTATCTGCAAGCATTGCAGGATCACCTCTAGGGGAGAGCAGCTGATCTCTAACCCTCTCTTCCCCTTTATTTCTTCTCCCGTCTGAGCACCCACCTTGTGCGCTGCCACCTCTTTCCTCCCTCTATCCTGAGCACCCTTCATGTGGGATGCCTTTTCTGGTTTCGGCTTTCTCTTTCTTTCTCTCTGTCTACATGTATGCACGGGCCTCTCTTTTTCTTCCTCAACTCTCTGTATGTATGGGCCTTTTCCTTCTCCATCTACCCTCAGTGTGAATGATTTTTGGGACGGTGTGACCTTTTAGAATGACGCCAGTCTAGCTCCATGCTGCATTTTTGGTTTGACTTTGCTTCTCTCGCTTCATCTGTTCTCCTTTTCCCCCTTCTCTCTCACCCGCCTCTCTCTTCTCTTTTTCTTTTTATGTTTTTTATGTCTTTTTTTTTAAGGAGCACCCAACACGTGGGCAGCCATTACAGCCCACTCCTTGTGAACATTTTCTGTAACTATCATACAAAGTAATACATTGTCACCTTTTCTCAGAAAAACATACCTTTTTTCCCATATTTCTTAAGCCGTAAAACGACAGACCTTCTCTCTCTCTCAACAACAGAAACACCATAATTTTTTACTATTGAGACATAATGGAACTCTTCCAAAAAGTGATCCAAAACTAGGACTTGCTACAAGACTCAGTAAGCGGAAAAACTCAGCGAATCCCAGGTGGACTCGCCACGTCCTGCCCAAGTCCAGGAAAAAAGGGTCCAAAAAAAAAAGGGAAAATCAGGAAATAAAAAAAGGAAAACACAAAATTAAGAAAATCATAAAAATTATTAAAAATCATATACAAAGTATAAAATGATGAAATTAGGATTTTTTTTTTTTTTTCCCTTCCTCTTTTGAAATTTTCTGCCAAACCCTATTCTGATACTCCAAAACTTGCAAATCCAAGATTTTGAGCTTCGTTTGTTGAATCTAAGATTGGCATTCAATAGAGAACAAAAACATAGGCCCAAGGACAATTTTACAAGGTAAATTGAGCTAGGCTTGCAAAACCCTAGTTTGAAAATGAAAATCTGCAAATTCTAGATTTTTATTTTTATTTTAGTTTTTGGTTGAAACCGCTAATACTGTGGAGGATAGGAAAATACACTTAGGGACAACTTTTCAGAGATATTGGAGCCAAGAACAAGGAAGAACTCGCCTGAGTCCAACATAAACTTGCCCAGACTACTGTCACAACTCAGGTGAGGGCTGCAGTAATGGTACCTAACTTGAGTACGAGTGCTTGGACTTAGAGAGTTTTAAACCACTGATTTCAAATATGAATACTCAAGCAACGACTACATAAACAAAGACCTTGAGAAAGAGCCTTCCACAAGTGTAGTTATCAAAATGAATATGCTTACATTGGCTTTGGCTTCTAAATGAGCTCCATGGTCAAGAAGCAAACGAGCAGTTTCGTTGCTGCCATTTTTTGCAGCCATATGCAATGGGGTTTCTCCATACTGCAGAAAACCAAGAAACAAAAAAAAATGTAAGACAAATGGAAAAGGCAACAGTGAGCTTATTTTATATGCCCCACCAAAGATTAGTGAAGATTGTCATGCAAAAGTGAACAGAAACAAAATTCAGCTTACCAATTTTGTCTACCTTCCCTTGTCCAAATAGCTATTTCATTTTTTTTTGGAGAGAGTTAACTTTCTATTGAAAGAAGGAAGGAGTAAAAAATTGCAGCAGGAAATTTTGGGAGCTATTTACAATGGGGCTCCCTGAAAGGGAAATCATATACAGACTTGTAATGTCATAAAAGGAAAACAGGTTGGGTAATTCCATCACATAAGGCAGAGCCTGAGGTTGCAAAAAAATACTCAGTCCCCTAAGCTTGAAGCTCCTTCTTTGGTGAGGGTGTCTGCGTGAGAGTTGCATTCATGCCAGACATGTCGCCATGACACTGTGATACCCGAATACAAGTGAGAGATTTCTTCAAAAATGTGCACGGGGGACCAGGAGTACGTGGTAGTGCCAAAGGCCCAGCGAATTACATTCATCGAGTCTCCTTCGATTTCCAAGGCTGATGACCAATTGCGATCAAATAGCTATTTCATTGTCTTTATCAGTTTTTTGTTTTGTATATGCATTACACTTTCTAATCAATGAAATACAATTAACAAAAAAAGATTAGCTTACCATATTCTTTGCTTCCATATCTATCTTCTCAGGTCCCTTCCAATCAAGAAGAAACTTCACAATCGCAGCATTGTTGGAAGCAGCAGCAACATGAAGTGGTGTCTGAGCCATCTGGAATTGAAGCATGCAGAGTTGGTAACTACAGCATAGG
This sequence comes from Amborella trichopoda, assembly GCF_000471905.2. The sequence goes on from NW_006497108.1 coordinate 274,223, forward strand.
AGAAAAAACTTGAAAAGGTGACATAAGGAACTAAAAATCAGAGGAAAAAAAAGAAGAATCTTGCAAATTTACATGAAAATAAACCTAGCTATATAAACAGAAAAATTTACATGAAAATAAACTTGAACTTTTAATTTAGCAATAATAGTCAATAATCATGAAAGAACTACATGGAACTCAATATGATTGTGGAATTCAATCAAAGTTACAACACTATTTTCAGATTCTTTTATGATATATAATTTATTCTAACATACACTGACAAACATTCACATCTTCATTAAGCGCCTTATTGACTAACAAGTACATTCAGTTTTTAAATCAAATGAATATATATATATATCAAGCAGACAAAAGTCACAAAAAAAATTATTTCAACCCAAGTTATATATCCATATCAAGAACATAAACTTGAGGTTCTCGCTTAATTACGCAGATCATGCCTGCAGTTGAACTAAACTTCAGAATAATACTTAAATAGCATATTAAATGAATCATAAGTGTTTAAAAATGAAGAAAGAAAATAAAGAAAGACAATGAAATAGGAAAAAGAGCTGATCTTCAATATACATTTGGGCTTTCTCGAATCAACATGACATCTCTGATCTAGACCCATTCAATTCAATAAATAAAAAATTTCCATCAAAATGAATAGGACACCAGCCCCTAACTTTGGGCCGCCAATTTTATAGCAATGCAATGGGAATTAATCATTAATGTAAACCACAACAAATGTCCACAAAACAATTAAATAAAAAAAGGAATCAGCAACAGAGCCTGGAGAGAGAGAGAGAGAGAGAGAGAGAGAGAGAGAGAGAGAGAGAGAGAGAGAGAGAGAGAGAGAGAGAGAGAGAGAGAGAGAGAGAGAGTAGAGAGTAGTAGAGTAGTAGACGTACGTACAGTAACGTAGTAGGTAAGTACGTAACGTAGTAACGTAGTAACGTACGTA